>NTHP01000777.1:80551-114336 GCA_003416845.1 Oplegnathus fasciatus
GCTTGATGCAAGTAATTTAACACAGGTATGTTGAAGCCTTGGAAACACTCCCACCAACCCATTAATGCACCGCTAGCAGGCTAACAATTCAAATCTGATGAACACACACCTCCTGGAACATACACTGCCTTCCCAAGGAATGCTAAGTGCAACAAAGCAAGGAAACAACACTTATCACAGTCGGTGTTTATGTGATGTTTTTTTTCTCTCCTCCATCCCGTTCTGTCTCTCTGCCTTTATTCCTCGCTCTGTCTCCCTTTCATTGTGTCTCAGCCCCATTTATTACTCCTTTTGTAGTACAGTATATTCAATACATAAACAAATACAGCTGCTGCATTTCATCTAGCCTGTGATTAGTCTTGTCGACTGCACCACAGACTGCAAGAAACAGAGAAATATGCCACAAACTCCCCCAGGAAGACCATTTCTGGAAAGTCTGTATTGTTTGTAAGGAGGTGGGAGTTGCCATTATGTGTTTCTGTTGGGTTTATGCTTTTCTATGGATATCATAAACTCCCCAGCCTGTAAATGGGGACAGTTTACAGTTAGACAATAAGGGACTTATTACTGGACAGCATGAGAGAAGTATTTGTGTCTAACAGACAGACTTTGCTAATGGGATGTTCAAAACACGCTGGTGGGCTGTGTGTGTGTGAGTGTGTGTGTGAGTGTTAGTGTGAGAGACAGAGAGACAGAAGAGAGAAAAAAAGAGAGAGAGCCTCCACTGTGTGTTGTGTCAGTATACCACATGCATGTTTACTGTGTCTGTATGTCCTCTTTTATCACATTTAAACATGTCTGTGTGTGTGTGTGCGTGTGTGCGGTGGAGGCTGTGTTACAACAAGATTGAGATGGAGGAGATCAATGCCCCAGCCCGGGGCCCTGGGAGAGTGACTAACCATCTAATTAGAGGGAAGAGGGAAGAGCCGGAGCTTTAAATGAATAATTAGTGCCTTCTCAGAGACCGGGCCGAACAATGCGGGGAAGAGATGAAAAATGGCCGCCACACTGCATCATTCTGCGTTCCCCTGACAAACCAAAAAGCCTGCGTCCCGAGGAGTCCCAGGGGACTTGATAGCGGGGCGACTGTGAGATGAAAAGATGGGCAGACACTTTGTGACCACCTCAGGCGTTAGATAAACACAGCGGTGCACTTCCATTTATCATCATTCACTTTCAAAGAGATCGACTTCTTGTTTGTCTTCTATGGCAGGTTGTCCTGGTTATCTGGAGGTCAGTAACAGCGGTGAAGTCCCCAAGAATGTGCAAAAAAAGTTTGCCAGATAAAGAAAATGTGCTCTGATTGACAATGCAGCTTGAAAAGTCCAAATTCTGTCACTTTCCTTCGCACTTTCCCTGTTTTCTAATCAGTGTGAAAACTGTATTCAAATTATTCTTTTTTTCAAATTCAAATTAGGAGAAGTAGTATATAATTAATCCCAAGAACAAACACACAACTTTCATTTGATCAGCCAAATGCAAGTTGCACATACTGTATATAAATTGTAAAGTGAAAGTGCATCATTCTTACATCATTCAAGTGGGACAACTGGAACAAAGCTACTTGGCCGATGTAATGTTACCCCAAAGGACACTGACGCGCAACAATGGAAAGCGAGACAAAAAAAAAGCATTGTTCCAGACATTGTTTGACACAATGTGAGTGTAGGTAACACAAGACTAACAGCTAAAAGCACCAGCAATGGTAATGAAAGTAATGACCAGCGTGCTGGTTGTTGTTTTTTTTGTTTTAAATAAATCTCGACAGAAGTTGCCAAGATATCTGGCTCTGGACCACACTGTAGGACAGACCGATCAGCATCGGTTTTAGGCATGCTCGCTGTGTGTCTGACGGTCAGTCAGTCGGCCCATCACTTTTGGTCCAGACAGTAATATCTCAATTCAGAATACTGGATGGATTTGCCATGAAATTTGGTACAGATATTCATGGTACAGATATTCAGATATTCATGATACATGGTCACCAGAGGATGAAACCTAATGACTTTGGTAATCCCTTCACTTCCCCTTTAGCTCCACCAGCAGGCTGACATTTGTTATTTTGAGTGAAATATCTCAACAACTAGGCTACTGGATGGATTGTCATGAAATTTGGTAAACACGTGCATGCCCCTGCTGGCATGGCTGCAGACTCTGTGGAGTTGTTTAATCACTGTCCTACCTTCCCTACGCAAGGACATTTTGATCAAATTTGGCTGAAAACAGGCAAAATGGCAAAACACTCGAATTACACTAGCTGAACAATATCCAATGATAAAATTACATTTATTGTACCTCTGCACAACCATGCTGATCTACATTTGGCTGTCAGCCCTCTATGCTCAGAGCTAAATTGGTTGACCCGCTATTCATCTCCTCCTCTTTCCAAAGACACGCACTAAACAATGGCCATCTACTTGTTCTCATTAGCAAACATTCTACACAGCCAGCTCTCCTCGTAATCAATACCTTTAATTCTCTAATGGCCCGTGCTGATTTAACCCCAGCCATGTTGAGAGAGGGAAGGAGCCAAAGAGAGAGGCTGGGAGATTAAATCTACCTGATGTCCTCTGGCTTGTTTTTGTGAGAGTCCCTGCTCTCTAGTTTCTGTCTGAGAGTTTCCTCACAGCACTGCAGGCAGGTATTTCCCCTGAGGGCAGATGTGGGTGGAGCTCTGAGGAGGTCAGAGGTCAGAGTAAAATAACAATGAGTGTGTTCAAAGCTCCCCAACCCTCTTAGCCAGGTAAGGACAGGCCTAATGCAGGTGAAAGGGGACACGTCAAACTGACAGATGTCTGCGCCACAAACCATCCAAATTAGCACCCATCAAGCGCCAAATATCTGTAAAACTGAGTCTCAGCTCAGTCACGTATGTACCTGTAGTAACAATATGGCTCTGTCACAGGTGCCTGATTCTAAATCTGTAGCGCCCAAACATCTCTCCTGTTTCTCCAGTGTGTGGATGGTTAACAAGTCTAATGTTCAACTTCATGTGGAGTCCAGAGGCAAGACAAAAAATGAAGACAAAACGTTCCATTGCATGCAGGTTTTAAATTAAACCTCTAAATCTACTCACACAGCACCTGTGGTCATTCTATACATAAACTAGCTCTAAAAAGAAGGAGGTTGGCATATTTCTATGAAAAATGTATAATAATTAATTTGGTTGGTAGAAAATAATCTTGGTAATTTTTTAATACATAAGCCTGAGGCGGTGAGGCCAAAAAGCTAATTTTGGACATTTGTTGCATTCGTGTGCACACACACACACCCATACATTCATTAACTCTTCATCATGAATGTAGTTCTTTTAAGGGGAGCCACATTATAAGCCTCTTAGCTTTTTTTTTTATTCAACTGGATCATCTGTTGAATCTTTCTTTGTGTTTTAACAAGTCAGAATTTTGCTTATTTTTTTACTTTCTTCTCTATATGTGTGAAAAAAGCACAACATGACTGATCTTACCCCAAACTCAATGCTCATTTTAAGCTACAGCAGCCTCTTAAAGAGGTTCTTTATATTATTGTTTACAGTATTTGCTAATTAGGACTAAACACAAAGCACAGCTGAGCTAGGTGAAAAGTCTAAAAAGGGGATAAACACATTTTTGCAATTGAGCCTTAGGAGGGCATGAAGGAATGGCCAAAATGAGCCCACTTCACAAAAATGTCCTCACTTTGAAGGTCTAAATCTCTGACCAGTTTTTACACTGTCAAAAGTACAGGAACAAACACACACAGACACACACCCTTCTGCACTCAGTGGTGCCTGAACCTGCCTCAGTATGCTGGTTGGGAGGGTGGGTTGTGGTGAAAGCTGGTACAAGACCACCTAGGGGAAATATTCTCCCTCTGAAAACAATGACAAAGAGTGAGATAAATACTGCAAAAACAGAACCTGAAAGCATCCCTGGTTCAGGCAACCACAACAGCCACGAGGCAGGGCCGTGGTGCTTCAGTCTGGGCTCGGTTTCCAGACCACATGTCCGACATGTTCGACTTGTCTCGGCCTCTTGCTTATTTTGACTAGCACTTGTTCTTGTCTCAGGCATTCATTCAGCTGTTTGACTTTTCCTGCCTATTATAAAACCTTCAAAGATTTATTTTTTTCTCAACCTGAAAAAACACCTGTTTGTATTCTATAATTACTCAGTGTATTGATTGGTTGGATGCACCTAGCTGGTGCCGAGACAGGTACACCTCCTCATCTTTAAGAGGCTCATAAATCTATCTTTTTTACGTGTAATGGCGTGCTTACTGCTCATTTTGGTCTTGAATATAGACAGATTTTGCTCTGGTTCTGTCTGGTCTTGACTTGACACCTTTATATGGCCTGTTCTCGTCTCCAACTCCACTATGCCTGGAGCCCTGGAACTGATTTGGACTTGGCTGACATGGTCGTTACTTAGAAACAATGAATCAATTAGTCAATTGAAAGAAAATGAATGAACAACATTTTAGATAATTGATTAATCATTTAAATCCTTTATAAAGAATAAATGCCAAGAATTCAATCACTCTGGGCATAACTTTGGGGTCTGGGAACTTGTCATGGGCATTTTTACAGTATACTTTGGCATTTCATAGACCAAACAATTTAACAACTGCACCTAACATAAAGTACAGCTTTTCAAGTTCAACTTTTGACCTGATGTTGGTGCTAGATAAAAAGTCAAGGATCACCAAAGTTATTACAATTCATCCTGAGGGGAACATGAATGTTTGTACCAAGTTTCATGACGACCCATTTGATAGTTGTGGAGACATTTCACTAAACATCAAAAATATCAACCTGCTGGTGGCGCTGGAGGAAAAATGAGGGACTCATCTAAGTCAATGCCGACCGGTCGGCATCGCCAGCCAGAGAAATAATCCATATGTCAACTGAAAAAAATCAATACTTGCGGCCCTGTTTTGACTACAGCCCTGCTACCTGGTATGTTTCAGGTTTTGTTTCAGGTATTCATTCATTCATCCACACTGCTAAGAAGTGGTGATATTTTTTGCATTTCATGAAAGCTTGTATCTGAGCAAAGACGATGGACATTTACAGCGATTGAGATGGAGTAAGTTAAAGAAAGACTTGTGTGAAACCTTGTAAACCCCTGACCCACGGACAGCTCACTATGAGCAACTTGGACATAGATATCTGGTCATATTAATTCAAGACTAGCTGGCGGTTGACTCAGGTGTCCCACAACTTCAAAGTGCCATTTAGCAGCTTCATAAATCACTCTTAATGAAGGCGATATCTCATCACTGCATATTTTCGTCAACGTTCAGTAATAAAATCTTGGGCCAAACACATAACTACTTTGTTTTAATGTCTTCAAGGTGTGGCTGGTTAGCTTGCCAGATGGATGTGGTGCCTCTGGTACTAAGACTATTGTTCAATGGTGACAGACAAGGTTAATCAGACATTCCCTCAATTGTTCAAATAGATGAAAGTATAACCTAATGTAGGTGGTGAGGTATTCAAGTCATACATCAAGTCGCTTAAACACAGTGACAGCTCTAACAAAGGAACATCTTAAAATATCAAAGTAGTTTACAGTTTCTGGCATACAGATAATGAGTCTCATTACCCAACTTAGCAGGTATTGTAAGGCACAATAACAATGTGAGAAATAAAAAGATACTGTGAACATACAGTATCACACTCAATTAATAAAAAAAAAATGACTTAAAGAAAATGTTTAGTTTTTCCATCCTGTTAACAGGTCTTATCTTTATTTTGTCTCAAGTTTATTATCGTTTGATATGATGTATAGCGTGAATGAAACCTTAATAGCACAAATACTAAAGGGAGTTTTGAAAGTCAGAAATCTCAGCACCTGGTCAGGTAAAAGTTGGTCCCTGGTAAAAAAAAACCAACTTCTTACTAGGTGCACCTTTAAAGCCATGAAAACTGATGTTGAAAAGGTTGATAAACCTGATTCCTGCAAGGTAAAAAGTGGGAGGTGTAGAAATTTATATGGATTTATTGCCCCCTATTATTCCTGGGCTTTACTTAACAACTCTTATCATTGTCCTCCACATGAAAAATATTCCAAATGAGCCTTTTCCTAAAAGGCATTGTCCCATTAGACTAAAACCTCACAGCTGCTGCATGTCACTTTACTGCAGGAAAATGCAGCGGCACAACAAGTTTTTCTTTGTTATATGCTGTTGAGAGATGAGCTCCCATCGCGCAGATCAAAGCGTCTTTGTCTTGGCAAACGCTTGAGGACTTCACCCAGACAGTTTCACTCTGTGTCAATCAAATTCAGTCAGGGCTATTCGTCAAGCAAATGCATGTCAGCTTAAAGGAGCCACACCGAAACAAAATGTCCTTCCAGCATGGAGCGCTCTGAAAAAGAAAACGCTCAACAGGACCATCATATTGTCAATGGTCAAGTAAACAAGTACTGTGGCATCTGCAAATGTCCAAACCCTGAGACTTACAGTACAGCTGTGCTTGAAATGTGCTTGAAATGTGAATGGAAGTTTTATCACAAGTGAGTAAAGTGTACCAGAAAACTGATTTTCGAGACCTTCCAGGTATCACATGACTTCTAAAGTTGTGAAAAACTCTAAAAGTCCCTTAATAATGGATTGAGCTGTCAACTAGTTTTTATCTGGTGAACCTACTGGTTTGGCCAGAGGCTCCACCTGTATTTTCTTCATGCCTCATTAGAATCAGCATTGCCCAGTCAGACAACATTAAGCCTTCTCTGCCCTACGCATTGAAGCTTGATGTAAATAAATCAGTATTTAATTGACCTGCAATACAGAGAAAACTCCTCAACTTTTACTTTCAATATAGCTCAAATTAATGAGTTGATTGCAGCGAAATTGAGATCTTAGAAATGTCAGTTGTCTGCAGAGGAAGGCTGGTCTGCTACACAGGAACTGGACCTCAATAAATACCATAACATTCGTGACAAGGCTATGCTTAGCAGAGCATTTAGTGGCCTGGGAATGAGAAGGGCCTCAAAACCAGCGTCCACCGTGACACACCGTGGAAATGTCAATTTGTACAAAAGTCGATGTGCCTTGACAGCGCGCCTTTTTGAAATGTTTAGATAATTCCACCACATGATAACTGCTGCCATGAGGGATTACTAGGATCAACAAATGTCGTGACCTACACTATAATCCACCCTGTCAGACTATGTGTTTCTGGCCTCATGTGACCTGCCTGGCAGTGTGCTCTCCAGCAGGGTGTGTCACCCTCACCAGGGTGGCATGACCCTAGATGACAGGGAACCCAGCCGGATAACAGACCGACCGTTGGCAGGCTCCAGGTGCCTCAGCGAGTCGCCACCAACTACCAACCACGCGACATCAAACGTAAGCAAAAAAGTAGACAAAACGAAAGGCACAGACAAAACAAAAGCCAGACAAAATGAAAACAAAGACCACTGTTGCCCTTTGGCTGGCACACCACGGTGTTTTTCAGCCTTTTGTTGCCAGCCACAGACTGAGAACATTGACACCAAGAGAGCATCAGCATTCTCTCACTTGGCAGCTAAAGCTTTCAAATGCAGCAGATTGAGAACAGGCATCGCCAGAAGGTGAGGGACCACGTGGCGATTGTGGTTTCACAATAGATGAGACAGAGCATTCGCGTCTGAAAGCTCCCTGATATCCCTGCAGGGAGAAACCGTCTCCACTGAACAGGCATGTTTTCATGACACTGGGTGCCTGGCTCACAGCAAACCTCATCTCCTTTTCTTACATTACAGGGCTCTGTACAACTTTAAATGCCCAAACAGAAAGAAGAACGTTCATGTAAGACAGCATTTGATATGGGCGAAGCTCTCAGCCGTTAGAAATGGGCCACATGTCGCAAGGATGGGTTACGCGCTGCACAGTACTGGATCCTTGACAAAAACAAGGCTGAACCAGCACATGGCAAACCCATCTGGAACAAAAGCTGGCCTAATTTTACCAAAGATAAGGGACGAGCCCGGCTCCGAACAGAGACGGTGAGGGCTGCTCTCCTCTTTCCTCCCAAACCACAAAGGTTTGGGATATCGGCCTAGAAAAACTGAGCTAAATGGACAGTCGTCTGAAATAGGTCAGTCAAAAGTCTAATGGGACACATACAAGCTCCTATACACATAAACACGCAAAAACACCATAGACAAATACATGGATACACACAGGCCATGCAGCCAACAGGCATTATTAGATGGGTTAATGGGTCCTGAGCCATTCAAACAGCAGGCTTTAGTCAAGCATGCTACTCAGACAGGATAATGGTGGGATAGCTAGAGGGGTTGGGAGGTTCTTGAGGCCTGGTGGTACCTACTGCAGTAAAAAATCACAACATCTCTAAGTCTAGGCTTTGTCCCTGCACTGTCTGATTACTACTGTCCACCAGTTTAACTCAAGTTCAAACACATGCTGCGTTTTGTCTTTTAGGCTTTTAGGCCAGGCTTGTGGCTGTTGTGGCAAGGATTTCACAAGTAGATTATTATAACTAAATTCCTACAAAAAAAAATTAAATGAAAAATAGGTAAGTGCTTGGAAAAGAAATATAATAGAAGACTGATAAAGAAGGCGGAGGAATGTTTAACTTCAGAGAAAAATAGCAAAAAAGTAGAGGTTGATTATATAAGAAAGGGGAATGTAATCCATGATGGAAGAGGTAAATTAAATATTTATTTTAGTTAAACAGAATATTTGAGTTCTGCTTGGCTAAATCTCAGCAGCCGCCTTTATCGCTCACATTGTGTTCAGTCACCAGCTTCCTTCAGTTACTAAAAGTATGCAATAACACTTCTGAACTAATCTGTCATGTGAAGCACACATGGGAAATAACATTAAGCAAATAATGAATTACCTTAGAAATATAAACATGTGTGACAGTTAATTAAAAAAAAAAAAAATGCTTGCAGCAAATCGCTATCTGAACCTCCTCTGCAGGAATTCTGATCTTTGGCATCACAAACAGTGTAGGTTGATCCACCTAAGTCTGTTTTCAACAGCAGTGATTAAAAAGGTGGAGGGAATGAAAGTAATGGGATTAAAGACAGGCAGCTCTTTGTAAATGTGTGCCAAACCGGTGCAGAAGACACACAGAAGCACAAAATCTCCCAACCGAAACAATCCATCACATACATTCATTCAGGAATTACTGGACAGGGACACTCTCACACCCACATGAACAAATCATACAAATACATCCCCAAACAGGTAGAGGCCCAAAATCACTCACATCAAAAAACGTGTCAAAACAAGCTACAAAGCCAAAGGGGAAACTTATGAACTCACATACAATCCGCACACACACACACACATACACAGAGGCACTGATTGACAGCTCGCATTAAATTAGGGCAGGCCCAGGCATGGCAGGAGGAGGGTTAACGGGAGGCAATTAGAGGCATTTTTTAGATGATAATAGCTGTGTGCAAGCCATACAGTCTATAAAAGTTATTCATAGCAGGCGAGCAGATGAGCATAGCAATGAAAATGGCTGGTCCTTGTGTCCATGATACGGCCCCGAGGGCATGGAAGGGCAGAACAGAGAGAGAGAGACAGAAAGAAAGACAAAGGAGTGGCAATAATCTCTTACTCTGGCACGTAGGGATGTCGCAGTATCTCCAGTAGATCCCGTCTTCATGATCTGCAATGTAGCACCACGGCTGAACGTCCCCGTCAGGATTCCTGCAGACACAGAGGGGCAAAAGTTAGACCGCGTCCACACTATGCTGGTTAAATCTGAATCTCTATTTTTCTCTCCATTCTGACTTCCTGTTAAAAGTAAGCCAAGTTTTTTTCGGATCCAAAAATTGAGCTTTTCAGAGATTTTCTGCAGACTGGACAAAACCAAAAACACCTGCATGGATTTTTGTGCAAGACAGGTGATGCAGATGCTCTGCCACGATCAGTTTTCTACTGTCTCCTCCCCACTCTGTGAACCCTTCAGTACAACTAAACGCACAATACAGGTGCTAACCTGTATTTACACTGATTTTTCACACAACTTTGTGATTAGAGATGCACCGATTAGTCAATTAACTGATTGGTTGATTGACAGAAAATTAATCTGCAACTATTTTCATGATCAAATAATCATGTTAGTCATCAAATGTGACGATTTGATGCTTTTCTTTGTCATCTATGATGGTAAACTGAATCTCTTTGGGTGTTGGACTGTTGCTCGGACAAAACAAGACATGTGAAGATGTCATCTTGGGATGAGGGAAATTATAACATTTTCCACTATTGTCTGACAGTTTATAGTCAAAGCAATTATTGATTAATTGAGAAAATGATCGACAGATAAATTAACAACGAAAATAACCGTTGTCAACCGTCCTATTTATGATTATAAACTAGTGATCTTCATAAAAATGATGTGAAAAACTAGTGTGGATGCACATAATTTTCACAAGTAAACTGCATCTCAAGATTTGTCTGTCTAAGTGTGGAAGCAGAGGTGTGTTGTGGATGTGATAAGGGATGAAAAGAGAGAGAAGGAGAAAGGCAAAGGGAAAAGGAAGTGGAGAAGGGGTGATAGCAGGGATATGAGGTCAAACAACACACAGACTATCAACTGAAAACCTCACTGCAAAGGGCTGAATACTCAATAATGTTTCAGAGGGAGATTATTTTGGCTGTCAATCATCCCCAGTAGCACCCCTTGTTGTTAGTTTAGCCTCTTCCTCTGCGCTCCGGAGGCTTGACCATGCATGTCAGTCAAGGGCCAGACCACTGGGTCTTTGATGGGTGGAGGTGGTTGGAGGTCGGGGGGGGAAGGCTCTTTGTTCGGGGCCAGACACAGACCTGAAAAAAGGGAATGGGTGATGGGGCAAAGCTTTTGTCTGAGGCCGCGGCCTCTTTTGAACTTCATCAAGGCACTTTTAACCCTTCATAATAAGGCTGACAGGCCCCTCGGTGCTTTTGCTTTTCAGTTTCACTTACGAAAGCGATGAGAAGTGGGATTGAAGATAGAAACACCTAAAAGCTTTGTGCAAGCTCCATATCTCCAGGGTGATCATGCGACTTTGTAAGTCATGACCCTTATGGCAACTTCTGGGTGATAAATGAAATCAAAGCAGCTAGTATGGAGTGGGAGCTCATCATGGTGCTGTTTCAGCTCTTTAAGCTTTATTTCAGGATTACTGTGAACGGTAAAAATACACACCCTGTCAACTAAAAAAGCCTTCTAAGATGACATCGCATTTTTTATTTTTCAGACCTGACTGTAATTGCCGGAGACCTTTTCTCTTCTCTTTTGACACACCTCATTGTAGCATCTTGAAAAAGCCCTGGGGTGCTGCACTATCCTGTTTCGCCTTTTGTGAGCAAAGTTGTGAAGGGCGTTTCCATTTCTTTTCTTCTCCTATCAAAAACACTATCCTGAGTTTCCTCCTCTCTTTTCACACTAAGAATGAGGTATTGACAAAGATGTCGTTGTAAAGACTTTTTTGGGTTGAACTCAAGTTTAAGTGCCTTAAAGCTTTTCACTCTTAATATCTGGCAAACAGTTATCGTTCTCTTCCTTGCAGCCTGTCGGCAACGGGAATGTGTGAAGAGTTCATCTAGTCACATTTTTATTTATTCTTTATTCTACCAGTCTGCTATGAAAGCAACCCAGAACTTTTCTCAACCAGAAAATTTCCCATGTTCACAGGAAACCAGCCGCGTTTTCCAGTAAATTTCGACACCGTATCAGGAGCCCAGATCTGTTTGTTGCTCCACCCAGATTGGAGGCAGACACCTGTTTGTTTAGCCTGAGGCTACTGCTGAAATGAAAAGAGCAAAAACTAGGTCCAACCATCAAAACATTGGATTATATACCCTTTCTCTATTTCTCTCTCCCCTTCTCTTTTTCATGCCTGTCAACGGGTAATAGCCCTATTTGAAATAAGACTCCCAAGAACCCATCTATGGCCACTTATGTAATTTACTGCACTTTCTTAATCACCCCCTAAGGAGACAGACATGAATTATAACCATCAGCATTTAAAAAAACATCCTCAGTGGACCACCCATCCCATGTCTGACCCACCGACATCTTTGATCAGTAAATGATGTAGTGGTGCCCTGCCAAGCTCTCTCTCCCGAACCCCCTGGTCTCCAAATAGTGTTTCATCCCTCTCTTTCACACACACACACACACACACACACCTGCACACACCCTTTTAGCAGAAGCATGGGAACATCATCCACAGGGCTAAGGTGAACAGGCCAGCCCACATGACAGAGAAACATAATCAATCCTGCCTCGAGGTGCCAATGTGTTTGTGTGTGTGTGTGAGGGGAGGGATGGTGGAACAGACGTTGGAAAGCAGACAGTCTCAGATTAGCCGAGGTGCCACAGTACAGATAAGAGCAGACGGAAATCCATTCGTTTAACCCGGCAGCGCAGAGAAAGAGTTCGGTCCTCATGGAGACACTCTGATAAAATTTGCTGCCAGCGTGTGTGTATATATATGTGTGTGTGTGTGTGTGTTTAGGGGTTTTTTAGGGGGGGGGGTTGCATTCACATCCACATGCGTCAGAGATGGCCCGCTTGGCTCTGAGTAGAAGAGCTTGTTGAAACACTCCCATACCCAGAGGTAGATCAGAGAAGATGTTTGGACACTTAATTGGCACAATTACGCTGATTGACTCATTTTGCTCGGAGTGAGCCACACACTTCGGTACAGAGCCAATTACAGCCACATTGCGTTTTGCCTCACAGGCTCTCCGGTGCTGCATTTGAAGGCAAGAGGGGCTTACGTCTGAACACAGAGAAAAACAGCTGTTCTTGGCTGGCTGCTGTTCAAAAGGTTTCCTTTAATAACCATTTTCCACGTACCTTAATCAGAAAATTTATGATCATCTTTAAAATGCCTGGCACTGTGAAACTACATATAAAATTTTTTAAATCATTTACATCAAACTATGTGTGCAAATGCTTGAAATAACATGCTTCTAGGTGTTTTTTCACGAGTTAAACTTGAAGTGAGATTCTAGAGGAACTTTCGTTTAGCTTAAGATGCGTGAAAAAGATAAAAGCTGCACGTCACTCATTTTGCAGAATTGGAGAGTGGAGAAATGCTGATTGGAAAGTGGTGGTGAGACGCTTGTCTGGATAGGGATTTGAGGTCAACAGCAGATCAGAGTCTGGCAATTTACTGCCTGAGAGAAGACTCTTTAATTGACTTGGATGATTTAGCATGCAAACTGCTGCCTGCTGCTGTGCTGCATGAATGCATGTATTGAAGAAGAGGGCATGTTGGTTGTGAGCCGATATGTATAGTCTACTGTCTATTGTTGTTCTCTCACGGTCCGCTCGTGCTAGATACGAGGTCGTGATGTCACTTATTCCTTGACTAATGTCTGTAAAGAATCGATTCACCTAAAGGAACTCTTTCTTACGTACCTCTATTGGAAACTAGCCATGTAGATACGTTTGGTTTTATTTGTTCGGGATTTAAGATATTTGTTTCTGAGATTTCTGTCTCCACCACAGTTCAGTGGAGAAGAATGGAATTTCCTTTGTAATGCTCACAGCATTGAGAAATTATCCAACAATACCTGTGTCTTTCCATAAAAACAATCCCTCTTACTGTGGATAATTGGGGTAAAGATCTGTCGTTGTGTTTTGTTCACGTTTTGAATTTGCTACCACTCTGATTCAAGCCTCTAACTGGCTTCTTCTCCACAGCAACAATTACTGGGGCTCATGGGTATTGTAGTATTTTGCCAGCATGCATGCCAAACTAACGGATAAAACTCTCTCAAAAACAAAGATGCAATAATTAAAACTGGTGGTCATAGCATAAACGTATAAACTTTATTCCAGAGAATACAGAATGGGCAAGAACACATCTGGAACCAGCGTACCTCTCATTTCGCAACTTTGGTTATTGGTTGGGGGCAGAAATCTCAGAAAGTGATACCTCGAAACGTGGGCAAATAAAACCAAAACTATTTGCATTGCTAAAAACCGAGTTCAAAAACATGATTGCTGGTAATTTGGGTGAACCGACCCTTCAAAGACAAACTTACCAACATATAAGGGGTATATTTTATTGCATGAAATTGGATCCTACTCCAATGCTGAAATTACTATAATGTTGATGGTTGATGCTTAAATGCCACACAGTACATCTTCTCGCGGGACACTCCTATTAACTTCTTCAATTTAACAAAGCAGTGCACTGGGATCGTAATAGAGTCATACAAATGGTGGACAACTTGGCTGCAGTTTGCCTGACCTCAGATTTGCACCTGACATCATGGAGATTCAATTACAATCAACTTGGTGAACACTACTCACTCTGGCATTTCCATTATCTCATCTATGTAAGGGAAAAGCATTAGAAGCCATAGTGGACACTCATAAATTGTACAATACACACACACACCTGCATATAAATAGCCAGGAAATGGCTGGCAAAGCTATTCAACCACCCACTGAACCGTCATGCACTTCACACCCCCATAGTAATGCACCGGGGGGGGGGGGGGGGTCCAATATCAGCCGGTAAGAACAGTAGATTGGAAGGAACAATGAACGAAATATAAATCAGGACTTTGGTTTCTGTGATGTTTTTCTTATGAATGTCATGAAGTATTCAGAAAAGGTCAAAAAAGTACTTAAGAAGTGAAAAAAGCGTCCTGTTTAAGTGTAAAATTGCGGAATGACTGCAAAGCAACATCCTGGCTCACTACCGGACTTAAGAGTGGATCAATTACCTTTACTTTATCGTATGATATGAATTCTGAATCGAGCCACGCTAAGGGTCAGTAATGTGATATGCACTGCTGAAATGAGTCTCGCTAAGTCTCAGCTTAGACACGAGAGCTGTTGTCCTTTTCCTGAGGCTTTGGGCTCCTTTTTTTGAAGGGGAACAATGTGACATTTCCCTTCTGCCCAGTTTCTCCCTGTTTTCACTGGGGTATTTTATAGCAGGCAATAAAGATGAAATGTGGGGGCTGTTAGGGCTCTTCCTACAGCACCACTGTGGTGCCCTCTCGACTAAATCACCACCGGGAAAACGCCAGTGATGAGAGGAGAAGTGAGTTTGTAATCCTCTACTTCTCTACTTCTCAACATCTGATACGTGAGTTAAAGTTAAGACATGCAGTGATTCCCGGCTTTGCATTATCCACCTGTGTCCTGGCCTCAGCTCTCATCTCATAAAACCACAATTGGCCTCGGGGTCAGACATGCCAAAACTGCCCTGGCTCTCCTTTTCTACCCCTCCTTCTCACTTTCATTCCGCTACCTCCCCCTTTTGTCTAAGAATTACCACCTATTGTGGAGCTCTAGCTAGAAACGGCCGCAAAAATTTAAGCCTCAGATGAAAGACGAACAGAGCTAGGGTAGGGAGATGAGAAAGAGTTTGGAGGTTAGGGGGGGTTAAAGAAATATGGGAAACCGAATTTGAATTGCAAGCTGCACTTCATGTAAATGAGGAGATTTGCAATCCAAATTGAGCAACAACATCCAAGACATCTCACGAGCCAACTCTCTGCGATCAAACAAACCAAACATTACACATCTCTCTTTGCTGTGGGATAACCCTCTCCTCTGCAACACACACACACACACACACATGGGTGGACACATGCACAAATACTTGACCCTGTGTAGACATGCCATACATGCCATCCCTCATCTTTTCACAATGAAGTGGCCACTTCGGTCCCTGTAGCACTGCTGATGGGTGACTCTTTACAAGGAGGGTGTCTGAGAGAGACTGAGAGTAGTTGTAGCTACAGCCCTGTAAGTGAAAGAAATCCCTCTTTCAGGAAGAAACAAAGCTATAAGCTGTCAGTGAGTTGGAAAAGCTGGTAACTGCATCGGTGGCCAAGAAAACAGCCAAATCCAAACAATGAAGATGTCCATTTTGAATCGCTTGTTGGACATAATGCACTACTAATGTGCAGGGAAAGCCTTTCTCGATCCTCTGCATGTATCCTAGTCATAAATCTTCCGAATTCCCATCCAGTTCAAGTAAAAACAAATCTGTCCAGGGCCACTTCAAAGCATTGCTCCGTTATGAGTTTACAACCATGACTTAGAGAAATGCTTCAGAGGCTTTGGGCCGAGGAGGAGGGGGTGTTCTGTTTCTTATGGCTTGGCGATCTGGGCCAAGCCACTGTTCTGGACGTCTCTGTGAATTTGAACTGACTCACGAAAGAATGTGGATCCCTGCAAATACACAAGTTTGACAGTCGTGCATACAATGCTGACAGTCGTACTTGGAGTGTGACTGACGGATAGAAAGGGTTTTCTAGACACCCAAAGCCACCGTGTCCCTTCACATTCCAGGGATGAAGGATGGAGATTTGCTTACACAAACTCTTCAAGCGTGTTTGCATCCTTGTGATGACAGGGCTAAAAGTTCTGTTTGGGTACCACCAATAAAATATTCAGGGGCGAATGTCTGAGCAGGTCCCCTGCGCTCCAATCCTTTGCAAAATGCCAACGACCTGGTTCTAAATTATTTAAAGAGTCAAATGCTTTGTCTAGAAAGTTCAAAGCTCTGTCAAACGTCAGTCTGTCTAAGAGAGATTAGTTTTAAAGGTGCTACTCAAAGCATTTAGACATCAATAACACAAATCAGATTGGCAGCCTTACACTGACAGCCACTGCTTAGGATTTTGTGGTGAATCTGCTGGATTTCCAGCACAAAAGGAGATTGCTATAAAATAAAAAAAACAAGAGGGAACAGTTGTTATTCTTTCAGTACAGAAAGAGCTCAAGCTTACTACTTGAAATACTGGGTGGTGAAATGAGTGAAAAGCTTACAGAATAACATCTTATTAAACTTTTACCCATAGCTCCATCTGTAGCCCCTGTATGGTCTTCATTTCAGAATATACAGTATAAGTACAGTCTCTGTGAGATAGGGGCTAGCACGATGGTCTCATTTCCTTGCAGGAATCATACCAACGCACTCTAATCGATTAATAATAAACACAACAGATGGTTGAGAGTGACCTCCGAGGAAAAGTAATCTGATGCTGCGTTTTAAATATTATCAATAACATTCCAAAAGGTTTCAAAGGTTTTTGTTGGTCTCCATCACTTCCTCAACTTCTGAGCTCCATATGCTCCACTGCATGTCGTGTCTACAAAACTGCAGTTAACCACTGGATTACAAAGCATTTAAACAGAACACATAGTCACGTATTGTTCTCTTGAAAGACACAGTGGAGTGCTGGCAGTGAGTTGTTTTATGCCGTGTAGGATATTCACAGGCTTTCTGTAAATTAAGCACCATATTGTCAGTTCTATTGCAGCTACTGCACACAAGCTGACAAGTTTTGGAGCTGTGGTTCCCAGCCTAAGGGTCAGTACATGTTAAAGGAAAAGTTTGACATTTTGGGAAATGCGCAAAAAAGTGTAAAAATGAAAAATTGTGTTTTTCAAAGAGTTATGTATTTCTGTGATGGACTCTTTGCCCGGCAACCGGCAGAGACTCCACGAAGCTACTGGTCCGGAACAGTTCGGTTTTTGAGCGAATTAAACAAATGAGATACAGTGTGTTAATTAGCGAGCTTTAGAGGTGCTGGTAGGTGTATTTTGTTACCTTTGGACAGATCTAGGCTAGCTGTTTCCCCCTGTTTCCAGTCTTTGTGCTAAGCTTATTTAGCCAGCTGGTGGCGGTAGCTTCATGTTTAGCAAACAGACATAAGAGTGGTATCAATCTTCTCATCTAACTCTCCGCAAGAAAGCAAATAGCTGAGAAAAGCACTACATAAATGTTATGTATTATTATTAAATGAGTGTATTTCCCAAAATGTTGAATTTTTTCCTTTATGGGCTCACAAGATGAATCAGAGGGGTCATGACATGATTAACAGGATATGGAAGAAGAAAAACATATTTCAGTTACACAAAATTGTGTTTTTCATCATTTTTTTCAGACTTTTCTCTAATATGTGATTCTTTCCTTGTGAAATACTGCATAGTTTAACCTCTTTAAACCACTTTGCATTAAAGGGTCATGAGCCAAAAAGATTGGGAACCTCTGCTTTAAAGGTTAATTATTTACATTTTATTTAGTGCCATATGTCCTGATGAGGCAGAAAAAGTCCATCTGCCCTTGATTTAAGCTACATGTACCACCTAAAGACAATGTGTTCGTCCTGTCTCTCAACTGCTATAATAGCCCTTGGGTCGCAAGCATATTATTTGAAATTACAACTCAGGAAACAGTTATTTTGTTAACTTCTTGTATCATCATTTTTAAGGAAACCCTTGTGTGGGTTACACTATCAGTAAACTTCCAGATCAAGAAAAGGGACTCACCTGCAGTAGTTGTGTCTGCCCAAACCACCCTCTCCATTGGGGTATTTGAGGGTGTTGTAAGGGTGCTGGAAGGTCTCATTCCAGAAAAGACAGGGTTTACCACCACGCAGGCTGGTCTGGTTCTGGAAGCCCCTGTAGTCCTCTCCGTTGGCAGTGTAACACTCTGAAAAGAGAGAAATGAGATGGAGAAAGTGAGAGAATTTACTGGTGTCTGCAATAAGAGATTAGACGTCTAATGGAAATCAAACGCTTGGCGAGAGCTTTTAAACAGGCATGTGAAAGGCAGTCACACATGTGACCTGCTTTATTGAGAATCTGGATTCAGTGAAATACTCTCGTGCTATTAAAATGTTTTAATGTGTTTGGAATGATCATAGACGATACGTTTGGAATAATTGTATTTCTTGCCCAGGCTCAATTCATTTCAGCTCTGGCCAAACGTGTTAAAGCAAGATCAATCACGGTATTGTTTCAATTAATGTCAACGCAGGAGCGTGGAAAAAAAATGCCCCACTATATACAACAAAAGCAAACATGGCTTGAATTTCCAGGAAGTGTATGACAACCATATGGCCAAGTCAGAGAGAGGGAGTGAGAAAGAGAGAGAGCTGGGTTCCCAAGGCAAAACAATGGCTGGCGGAAGGCTTTTCTTCCCTGAAAGAGGGAATTCAAATAAACAATGGCTGATGGGAGCGTGATGAGCCATCACCGCTCATCGCTCTCAGCCTCAGGGGGGCTCCCGTCAAGAGAGTTTTAACAGCTACAACTGAATTCCTCTTTTGATTGCATTACGATGGAAAAATATTCATTTATTATGTGACTGCTATGATTACTCATACTGCAGGTGCTCATAATTGCGACGACTGTTGACAGAACAGGATACCCCTTCGGTGTAACCAGCGGGGATAAAAACAGGCTCTTCACTGTTTACATATGCCATTAACTTGCAAAGAGTAGATGCAAACGATGGGCAAGGGCAACAGTTTGAAGTTGTGATATCCATTTTCCATTCCTAAAACACGTACAAATAACACTTTCTAGTGTTCACTTATCTGCTTTTCAAAATGTCAAGCAAGAGCAAATGGAAGTATTATAACAATTTCACATCATGCCTGTCAATCAAACATTAATAAGAAAGAAACAATACTCGCTTGTTTGGCTCGTCTCCATGGGGTCTTGTTGCTATGTACGCGGTTAGCCAATGACCGGCCTCTTTCATCAAGCGAAGCTGTCTGGGCTGAGTATGAGCTAATGCATTGCAATATGACAGTCATTATACCCCTTGGTGAGCCAGCTGTGCTCCAAGGCTCTTTCTCATTCTCTTTTGAGCCCAAGGTTTTCCAACTTCCTCTCTCTCTCGTATCTTGTCGTCCGTTCTCCTCTCTCACCATCCTCTACTCTTTTCTCTTCTGCTGCTTTTACCTTTTCTGTTATCCCTTTTCAGCTCATACACAGACAAACATTGCTTTGGGGATCGCTTAGCCTTCAGCCTCTGTAGTGTGTTGCCAAGTCTATTAGATAGAAGGCAGCCTCTAGATGCCGTTTCACAGGTCTAGATGAGCCACGTAGCATCAATAATGACAGTTAAAAGACCTAGAAAGGTTTATTTTTTTGTTTGTGGGAGATCAGTAAACTCCCAAATCCAACTTCTGTGTGTCAATTACATCATAAAGTCAATAAATGTAGAATTGCAGGGGCCTAAACAAGAAATAAATGTAATTAGCTTCCCATACTTTCTACCATGCTTTGCAATATTGACAGCAGTTAGCTTGCACGCAAACACGCATTCCATCCTCTTGCATCCACCACAAAAGTACTGCTAACACTTCATTTTAGAGTAAATCAGAGGCCCCGGCTGTTCTCAGCGTGTCAGCCAAAGTTGCTTTTAATTAAAGTTGTTTCGGCTGTGTTGTTCAGTCAAGCTTATCAGCCATCCATCGCCTGGCTGACAGGAGTTCAACAGCAGCAAGGAGCTGCAGGGTGTCAGGTTCCTGCAATTATGATGCCACTCTATTGTCTGTAAATTGTTCCCCTCTCTCTTAGCAAATTAATACTGCCTCGGCATGCAAGGATATGAACCACTGGATCGTAAATCCTCTTGAGAGTGACTGAGGCAGAACACGACTCCATAAAATTAGAAAAACAGCTTAATGGTGTTACAACAGGGGTCATGCTCTTGCTACCCTTACACGAGGGAGCGATGAGAGGGGTGGAGGAAACAAGTTATCGTCGGGCTGACACCCAGAGGACAGGCAAGGCGTGTTAAATAATGGACATTTGGAAGTTCTCAATTGTTGCATGTGGAAATGATGCAGATGATCACCATGGAGCAGTGTTTAAAGAAGACTTTGGATTTAAGGGGGTGTTCTGATACCAACATTAGTGTCAGCTGCCCTGGTATAGTTCATGAATGATGGTATTTTGATATGCATTGTATAATATGATATATAGTTTCGGAAGACAGGAATCAGATGATGAATTTCATTGCATTTACATTTTACTGGATGCTGGCAGCCACTGCAACAGAAAAAAAGAGAAGGAAACACTGCTATTGAGAGTTTGGCAGCGGCACAAGCACAATCATGAGTCACTGCTCCCCAAAAGCAATCATGACTGTTACTGCCCCAGTCAGAGAGGATAACATCAGGCAGGGACAGGGCAGCCGACTGCATCCCAAATGAGCTCACGTCCTTCAAATATCTTCTCCTCGAAAAGAGCGGGTATTAAAATGACTGAACTTGGCTGCATGCAGCGCTGCTCAACGCACTGTATCAAAAAAGAAAGAGCCAAATGACTTTGCAAATGTCTCCTCTCCTCTCCTCCTTCAGGAAACTTTACTCTGGAGTTTCAGGATGAAGGAGAGCTTGTCTGCACATGGTCCACTTGGAACGAGCCGCTGCTGGCAATCATTCCGCCCTGCTGCGGCCAAGTTAGCTTTCCAGGATGAGATGGTAAATATGGCAGCATTTTGCCACCGGGACGGAGATGGGGGGGTGTTCCATGTGGTTTCAAGGCACCATTTGCTTGTGGTGGGAATGGGAAGTAACAGATCTGCAAGGACTCAGAGATAAGTGAGGCCATCGTAAAGATGAATGGTCCATTTAAGAGCCCTGCGGATGGCCACACATCTATCAAGCTAAAGAGAAAAGGACAATTGTACATTGGAGCGGTGTGGATATGAGCATTTTATCCTTGTCCTGGAAGAAATGAAGAGCTCATCTACTGATTGGACGGACACCACTTCAGGCTCACTCCCCTCCGAACACGCCCAGCCCCCACCTCACACCCCTTCCCTTGTCACCAAGCAACTGGTGCGCTCTCGTCACATGGGCCTGGGCTTTCTTGTGGTTTCATCATAGGCCGTGATGGGAAACAGAACCACCACCGCATGAAAGACGGAGAGAAGGGGGGGAAAAAAGCCTCCTATAAAATACATGCAGATCTACAAATAGAAAAAGTCCGGGAAAGGGAAGAGGCAGACTCGCCCTTGACCAAGCCCTGCGCTCACAGAATACTGCACCACCCCGGCAACGAGAGAGAGAAAAAAAGAAAAATAGCAGAGGATCGCTGAGAGAGAGCTAATCGCCCTGTTATTATATTTGTTGGGATTTGTGGCTAATGACTTCCACATTGCAACTTCAAATGCACTTGATGCTCCGAGAAAAGAAGGGGGAAAAAGAAAGAGAGAAAGAAAGAGTATGGGGCTTTGGTCATGTGATCTCAAGAACACAAACAAACAAGCTTACAAACAAATGGTTTCTCTGAAATGCGTTGCCAGGTCACACAAGAGCACTTATTTGTTGTGTTTGCTACGAGGGATGAAAAGCAGCGATAATTACAGACGACTGCTTCCTCGCAGAGGGCTGACATAAAGAGCTTCCTTCCATCTTTATTATATGCTTCGAGCTCTGGGGACAGCAAAATAGGCTTAGTGCATGAGCAATATTTCCACTATAATAAAATTACACAGAATGAGTCTATGACAGAAACATGCATGTACAGTATTATGCACAAAAAAACTAATTTGTACAAGCACTAACACCACCAAAAACTGCAGGCTGCAAACTGAGAACATACAAAGTTTCAGAGACCTTCCAAAGTCTACAAACAAAGATGACACAGATTATTAATACACAATCTGCTACAATATGTTTCCCCTCCACTGTGTCCTGGTAGCCATTACTGTTGTGGGGTTCATTAATGTCAGTGTAGTAAGAACAGAGGGCCAGGGACAGGCCAAACCAGGCCAGATGTAGCGGGTTACAGATTTCTTTTTCTGGGGGGGACACAGCTGGCTGCAACGCAAGCCTGGTTCCCCCTTTCCCCAACAGCATCTATTTCCACATCAAAACCACATCAGACTTCAGAGGAACGCAGGAAGGCTGCTTCACATTTATTATCCAGGTTTCACAGATAGCCACAGATTCAGTAAGGCTCTATTAATGAAGTCGGATGTTGCTGAGGAGAAGTCAGTGATTTCTCTGGGGGGGGGTTAAGCAGTTAATGGACCACACCTCGCCTCCCTGCTTCTCTGATCTCTCCTCTCTCGTAAGAGGTTTTTTAAAAGTGCCCTCATGCGAGAGGGTCAATGAAAGTGCAAAAAAAAAAAAAGCCTCCCAAGTGATGAGAACAGATGCCTCGAACTAGTTAAATCTGCAGACAATGACTTCTCAATGGGATTTTACAGTCCTTCTTTTCATTTCATACTTTTGTCATAGGTTGTAGCCCCAGATAACCAGGCCATAAACCAAGACCTCATTCAGTCCCAAAATAGCCTCCATCACCACCATTCTTCCTGCAAAAACCCTCCGCTGCACCACCTCCCGAGTTCACTACCACAGTAGCCACAGACCCACAGGACTCCCTGCCAAAGTTGCTGGGTAGCACCTATAAAACATGGCCCCATCTCGTTCTAGTGCGGCCCCTATTATTTAGCTCCGTAATGGAAAGAGCCTAATCTGCTGGAGCCAGTGGTGGGCTAAACGCGCTGCCAAAAACCCCTCTGTTTGAAGTTGCTTGTCGCAAAAATGGAAAGCATAAAAGGTTTTTTGCCGCAAGCTGCTCTTTGGCCCTTAATTTAAGTGTTATGTCTCGAGTGATTTTGAAAAATCAATCAGCAAACATACCAAAGCAGATAAAACATCCACCTTTGCAGGATTTCCCGTAGTGGTCGGGGTGATATCTGACAAAACACAGCACAGATGGACCAAGGGTAGCTTTGGCTCTGTGAGTGGGCAAGGATGGAACGAGGTGGGACGATTTTGAGTTTTGCTTGGCAGACGTTCAGGGAGTGACTGATGGGCTGCAGACTCTGACAATGACGTAAAGGACATTCAGGGACTTGCTGAAACCCTTGGGAAAAAATTTGCTGGCAAAATGTTGACATCAGGGACCCGCCAGCCAACCTGACATGAGGGCGGATGAGGTGTCGCGTTCAATTACCTCCCTCTGGCACGTCCTTACTGTTTCCTCAAGTCATAATCAACATCTGCCAAAAAGGAGGCCATATTTCCAAAGATGATTAAAAGCTTCTTCACCCCTAATACTGTCCTTGTTTTCCATAGTTCCTCACACACTAACATACTGCACATCCACACAATCACACACCTCTCCATACAATAAGAAGACAAGGGTTACAGGGTTACACAAATAGAAGGGGGAATCTCCTGCATACTCAACACATGCCACTGAACCTGCTCTAAACCAACTCTGACACCAGAGTAAACAAGACTTGCGCAGCCAGGAGAAAGCAGGGACTATAAGTGAGGGTAGGAGGGAGGGAGCAGCGATGGAGAAGCCGAGATGGGCTAACGGTGTTCGGTTCAGAGCTTTCAAAGGTGCACAATTAGTGCATCTGGGATCGATCCATCCTAAATTAAACCAAACTGCAAATTAGAGAAGAGCATTGAGACCTGAAGGAAGGATTGTGAAAGACAGAGCGATGGCTGGGGAAACAAAATTAAGCAGAAACGAAAGAAGAGAGGAAAACAGAGAGGCAAACAGAGTGAGTCAGGGTGGGACAAAGACCGTTTTTATGATCCTGCAGATTGTTAACCCAGTCTCTAATTTTCTCCTTCTTGTGCATAGCACCAATGAAGTGAACACTGGGTTTATTTCACATTTCCCCATGTTATAGACAAGGCTGACAAAGCCCAGGCTTGTAAAATTAACAGCAAACACGGAGTTCGCGTCTCCAACGCCAGGGGTCTGAGTTTGACGGTACAAATCTCATTCCAGAGGAGCTCTGTGGCACAGCTGCGTGCTGGGGCCCTTTACCAGCAAACAAACAACCGACGCAGGGCTTAAGAGAGAGAAAATATGTCTCGCTAATGTGTGTCCTATAATAACACAACCCCATATGGGTTCCCTATCGCATGCAGCCTTTGATAACCAGAGGATCCCTGCCTTGTGATACAAGACATGATGGCTCACTGTTGCTAATGGCCATGCACGCCTCGCATGGGGGTGTTTTAAGCTTGCTCTCTTCTTTTTTGTTTTGCCTGTAAATGCATGGTAAAATGATCTCTCAGTCAACTTGCACTGTCAGATGCCCTGATAAACATATGCTGTGACAAAACACGCATTAATCTGCACTCCTACCCACATCATTCCAGCTCCTTTTTTTTCCTTCTCCCCCCTCATACCCATACTTCCCCCCCAGATGCACTTACAGTAAGAATGAAAGGGAGCAATTTTCATCAGTAGAGAAGCCGCAGTATTTTAAGACGGATCCGATGTGGAGGGAAGGGAGGACGCACACGCACGCACTCACACACACACAGTAACACGCACACAGGCTCCTTTGTTCCCTTGGTGGTAGGGCCAGTGTCATTGTGGTGATGCCATTCTCACCCACTCATCACTGTACTGTAGATATCACCCACTGTGTGTGTGTTTGAGTGCACATGTCTGTCAATTCCCTAACTCCTCTCCTCACAATGGGCCAGCCTCTGAAAGGCAGTAATCAATTTGAGGTAACATTATGTAAGCTGTGCGGCCAGCATGGCTTCGGCTCGCCTCCTGTCCGCTCTCTTTTAGGATAATTTCCACGTTTCATGTTGCTCCAATGATAATATTTGGATTCACACACAGTGATGGACCTCGGATCCATATGTAGGCCCTTTGCCCTGCACGTTGAGCCACTTTAAGCTGTAACATGAAAACCAGATAGCACCTCAAAGAAAGGTGAACCATGAAAGAAAAAGAGAAGGGTTGTCGCTAAACACACCTGTTTTCGATCGTCCTGTTTGTACTCAGGTTTGCTGGTATCTGAGGAATGTAAATTATATGTGGTTTGGTTTGGGCTGAAGCTCTGTCAGTGCTGTTGCAGGGAACTGAGTGCAACCATTACAGACCCCCCCCACCATCACCACCACCACCACAAACACACACACCACCTCCTCTGTCTCTTCCCTCTCAGAGGTCCTGTGTGATTTGTGATTACAGGGTCCAGGGAAGATGAGGTCTGACTTAGATAAATAAAGGTCTCGGGTCGAGGGGAGGGAGCAATGTGACCTGCCCTGCTAATGCAAAAAAAAACAAAAAAACACACTGCTGCACCAGATCAAAAGCTCAGATCTTTTTCCTGTTTACTCTTAACAGACATCTTTATTAAAATGGAATGATGCCTCGTCTTTTTTTGGAGTGAATCATAACAGGCCTCGAGGCAAGAGAAGCCGCAGAAGAGATTTAAAGGATGTGATAAGGATGTGATAAAGGATGTGAATTACGTCAGTTAACTGCGCCCTCGCCATGTTCATGTGCAGTTCTTCTCTTTAGGAGCTGATGAGGGTGCAGGTGTTGCTGAAAATCTTTAGGGGAATTTTCAAATATCATCCAACTTTCTTGTTACAGAGGACTGCTTTGCTGCTGTTTGAAAGAGAGGTTTGTATTTTGCTCTCCAGCTTTGATTAGTTATTTCCTGTTGTGGAGATTTCCTGCCAGAAGTCAGACATGACACCAAAATGTAATCTGGGAATAAGAAAATCAGTGGCATTTCATCAAGGGGGGTGGGAAACTTCTGTCTGTTTCAGCCCCAGCTGATAGTTCAGAGTGGTTAGACAGTTGATTTTTGTCTTTGTTAAATAAAATCTTGCTTACAGCAGTTGTATATCGTATGAACTACAGTGTGTTAAATATCTATTTAATTAAATAGAGGACTATAAAGGTAGTAGGGAATATGTTGACTCGTCTTTTCATCAAAACTTGTTTGACTTTGTCTCCTTTTGTCCTTTGAGTTGAGAGGGTTTATAAGATCCTGACGTTTTTATCTCACCTGCGCAATTTTGTCATTTATTTCTAATGTTTACGGTGGTTTAGGGCTGCCCTAACGATGATTTTCATAATTAATTATTCTGCCAAGTATTTCCTCAGTTAATCAATTAATCATTTGGTCTATTGTCAGAAAATAGTAAAAATTGTCCATCACAAATTCCTTAAGTCCACGGTGACGTCTTCAAATGTGCTGTTTTGTACGACCAACAGTCCAAAATAGATATTCATATTTAGTTATAATCAGTTTTTAATAGAGATGTCCCGAGCTGATCCTAGAGTCGGTATCAGGGCCGGTACGGGCATATTTGAATGGATCGGTCTAAACTTAATAGTTTTGAACCCCTTGACCTCGAGTATTTGGGTCAAGTACCTCCTGAAAGATATGGTATGTGTCAAATTAAGAAGGCTACAGCTGTTATTTCAATGTTTCAGATATATATTTAATTAACATCAAATATGACAACATGACAAAAGACATTTAGCATTCCCCAATTAACACTGATATAAAACAGAGAAAACTGGAGAAGCTGCTGCAACCCCAACAAATTTGACATGTTTGCTTTAAAAATGACCTAAACAATTAATTGATTATCAGAATAGTTGCTGACTAATTATCTGTCGATCAACTAATGGATTAATTGACTGATCTTTTCTACCGAGGGTCTACTGAGGGTCTACGTTTTATTGCCATGCGAATTGACAAAACTAGAAAAATAAAAACCTAAATGCCGCAAGACCTCACTCAATCAGTCAATCTGTCTGGATATTCTCTAGAATCCGACCACCAAGGCCACGTGTCACGTCAGCCTGGGAATCCTGAGCTTTATAGGCTTTTCAGAAATGGAACAACATGGTTACTGGAAATTGGGCTTAAGTTGATCAAATGTCTAAGGGAGGCTTAGAGCCATGTGTTGTGATTAAACGTAACTAAAGCAGACCAATGTTGGATTTCATTCACCCTTCGGACAGTGTGTGTGCGTGTGTGTGAGGGGGGAGGGGGGTAGACTTCGAAAGAACAGTTATAGATGTATATTGAATACTGAGGTTTAATCAACGTTAACTTCTTGCTCGCAGTGGTGGATGAACAGACCCGATGTGTGGAGCACAAACACGCTCCCATCTGCATCCAATGAATCTCCAGCGTGCTGGCTTGGAGAGAGTGGCAAACACATCAAACACATTTGTTTTGTCTATCTTTGTAAACTATGGATGGAGGCATTTGTCTGTTCCCTCAGCATTCCATGGCATGTTTATGATTTTTTTTACACTTTAATCCGTGTACATTGTGGAGAAAATCTCCTTTGTGTCAAGCCATTTTGCCTTAATCTCTCGCTACACTGAATCGCCTTATGCCTGTTGCTGGCTTTAGAACAGTCCGCGATCATTATCATCAAAGTACACATTCATCTCAATTTGTGGATTGTACTCCAACGTGCTTAAATCTTTCTTTTTTTTTTTTAATTATCTTGCCTGAGTGACCTGGTCAGAGCATGAACAGAGCACACATTTCCACTGTATCAAATCACAAAAGGTTGTCAGATACACCGCAACAGAGTGCACTTCCAAGGACACAATAACAACAGCACAATAGGCCGCTGCAGAGGGGACCACAGCGCTCAACATTCAGACCCCATTTAACCAGCCACGTCTCTAGTTCCTGATCTTGATTGTGAAAGCGATCCCTTTTCACTGTGGTTTGAGCTGCTGTGGGAAGAGCAGGAGTACTGGGAACCAGATGACTCTGGTAAAAGACAGGGGGCATCCCACTGGCCTCCCTGAGAAGGAGATCCATTACGGAGGATCTATTGAGGGCCAGTAGATTCTGTTTCATGGCATCGGCCGAGTGTGACCACCCCTCGGTTGGCGTTGGTAGTGGGCTGGTGCCACGTAGGCTGCTGCAGACCCAACCCTTTTTGTGTTCACCTCAGGGAGCTGTATTCACCTTCGATGCGGGACGGACAACTAAATCAGGGCCTCCTGGCGAGTTGGGTTTCACCCCTTTTGAGTTCAAGCCTCTTTCAAAGGGCCTCGCATTGCAATGGGATATCACTGGCTCCACAGCTTGAGGGACAATGGTTGTTTGTGAAAACGGTTGACTGAGATGTTCCTGTGCATTTGTAAAGTAGGATCCATGAACTGTTAAAGCTCAGTTAACTTTCGCCGGGGTATCGCAGCTCGAGTTAATGGACGTTTATTTCCATATTCTTTCAAAAACGACCACACCGAAGCATGTTGTCCAACCCCTGTTCTGCGCTCTCAGATCCACTGCACATTTCCCTGTCACGGCTTCTTAGCTCTGCCCGCTACTGGCTTTGTTCCTTTGTTTGCTGTCCACTTAGCTATGTCTGCTCCCTTCACTTGTCCAAATGTTTGCTCTGTCCACTTAGCCATGTCCACTTGCTTGGCCTTGTCAAATCAGTGCTGTCGGTGGGCGTCTCCTGCAAAGAGGAAAGGCGACAATTTGCCTCTTTGGCCACAAACTGCTGCAGCTGGACACTAACCAGACCCCTGGGCTCAGCAGCGAAATTACTCTCCATTTATTTAAAGTGGTTGCCATTACTCTACCGCAGTAGAGCACAGACCTCAGTGGCCCTGGCCCAACCATAACTGCAGTATAAAAAGAACTAGGTTCGCCGGACAGGTCATGTCTCACACAGTAGCAATTCAATATCCTCCCGTTATGTTCTTGGTTACGCTTCTCAAAACTCAGAATTGCATGTGACACCACAAAAATACATGGTTGCTTTGAAACTCAGTCTGTGGAGATTTTTGCAAAAACACCCAACCAATCACTGGCGAGATGTTTGGAACATGTTACATGTTTGAATCAAAGAAAGAATAACAGCTAATTTACCTTAATGATACTATGTCAAAAGCTTTATTAATAGGATGTTCAAAAAGAGAAATGCAGAGACAGGAAGCCGAAATGGTTTTGGGCTTGTACCAAAACAAATCAAACCAAAGTCTAATCGTTTTTTCCTGTTCCCCTTGAAATGCAGAAACAATACACCATCCAATGAGCGCTATTAAGGAATAACAAAGTTGCACTTCCTTTTATCAGCACGCCCAGAGCTGATAACACTCTACTTTGATTTCACGTCAGAATATAAATCCAGCGCTGAGGCAGAAAGTTATATTTTGTGTAATGTTTTCATGCATCAGCCACTTCTTCCCCCGGAGCCTTAAAACCTCCTTTAAAATTCCATTCTCTGTGAATTAAATTGAGTTTTGATAATGAAAACAATTGTTTGTTTGAGCGTTAATAGAATTCATAGAAGAACATGAGGCTCTATGGTATTTCATTACTGCTCTCTGACTATTTGATTTACCCCCTCGCCCTGGAGTGTGTTCCAGCTGATGGGCTCTGACTTTCTGCAGAGAGCACTAGCAAAAGCTGAGAGAGAATGTCATTCGGCATTGACTGGAGTGGGTCTCCTCATGCATACGCAAATGTCAAGGTACACGAAGAGGCCAGGGAACACAGCTCATGCATAATAGTATTAAAATGTGCAAAAGAGGGAAAGGGAAGAGAGGGGTGAATCGGTTACAAGAGAGAGAGGAAGAAAACTTGGAGAACAGTCTTGAGATAGTTTAAGATGAAGAAAGTTGTGAAAGAATAAGGAAAGTAATGCTACATTGCTTTACAGAGCTCCATCCAAAAACAACATGTCACAGCTCATTCAGAAAAATACTCTGACTGGTCTTGACTGACCTTTGAGCAACAAAACCTCACAAACCACTACTCTAGCCACATGCGTGCACTCTCCCACCTAAACATTGTTTATCTCTTTCAAGCCTGACAGTTGTGTACAGTCGGCAGCGGCTTGACAGCTTAATTCCATGTTGTCTCACAGGACCGCCTCTGTGGATCAGGGACCAGAGTGACACACTCAACCTCGCACCACTTTGTTTGGGGACGCCTCTCTCTCTCTCGCCGCTCTGTGCTTTACATGACTATCGCATCCGTCATGCTTCGTCACCTCTGAGGGGGGCTACCCATGCACCACCATCACCATCACAGGTCCTGAGGCTGGAACTGGCCCGGCTGCTTTGCATGCTGGGTCGCCCAACCGACCGCCTGAGCAGGTGGTGATTTGCACAAGGTGAGAGAAAAATGAAAGAGTTGCACTCAGCGGAAGTTCAAAAAGAGAAATGGAGAGAGCGGGGAGCGACAAAGAGAGAGGTACTTTGATAAAACAAATGTAAGCCTTTGAACACGACAGGACGAGAATCACAGTGGCACGATAATAAGCATGATTGTGTTTATAATAACTAGGTCTGTTTCTCCGTCTTAGTGGTTGGTGGTTTTATGGGCGGTCCAATCCCTTGGCATGGAAGAACAAGGGCGTTGCCCGCAACTTGACCTTCGCAGGGCACCACCCAGAGGTCAACAGGAAGTAAATGGGCAGCAGCTTGACACAGAAGCACACATTTCCGACCTTGGGCTTTTTTTTCTCTTCTTCTGTTACCAACTGCGAGCCAGATTCAACTTACTTTCGGCCAAGTAAACGAGGGAATTCTTCAGAACTTTGGCCTGTCTTCACAAGTCAAGGCATGCTGAGTATCATGAGTGTTGGGATATGCAAAAAGGAAAATGCTCAGCTCCATTTTCCCCCATTTCAGGCTTTCTACTCTATATTTTCGGCTTCTCAATGAGTGCAACTCTCTGCCTCCTCATCCATCACTGCTAGGTAGCTACTGTGAGCTGGTGTTACTGTCACTGGAGCACTAGATGTGGAGGTTTGTATAATCAGCTATGGCTTAGTTTTTAATCTACTTTATGGTCAATGAAGTACCGTAAATGTATACAATACAACAATATTTGGTGATGCTCATAGGAGGAGCCTTTTCCTAGCCTGTTATTGCGACTATATTTTAGATTTTACTTTAATAATTGTTCAGTCTTTCAAATGTCAGGCAAAATGTGAAAAACCGTCCATCACAATTTGTTTGTTTTGTCCTAAACCCAAACATATTCAGTTTACAATGATAAAACAGAGGAAAGCAGCAGAGAAGCCGGAACCAGCAAATGTTGAGCGTTTTTGCTTGACTCAGTTATCAAAATTATAACTGTAATTCATTTTCTGTCAACCAACTGTCTCAGCACCCATGTTTTAAGTAAACTTGAAAATAATTTGTTTTCATATTTGTGCTATTTTCTTTCAGGTAACACTATTAGCAAGGTGACCCAGCTGCCTGCTTTAGGGCATGTGTTACTCCCTCCGCAAGGACAGCTAAGAAGAAAGTAACATTTTAGCATCTCTCCACTATAACTCCGTAGCCTGGTCTGTTGTCGGTCACTTTACAGTCCCGGTTTCAGTTGAACTCGATATGCGTAGCTGGTTATTGTTGGTGTGTTTTGTTGTCCTGATAAACTTAACCTCTTGGGGCATTCCACTGAAGATTCATGAGGGCTCCATATGGGGCTGGTGTGGAGCTGATTATGCTTGGACACAACACAAAGAGGAGACAGACTGACTGGGTTTACTGTGAAAACAACCCGGACATACTGACTGAACCAGCATGCATCCTACAAGACATTTAAAGGAGTATAAAGTTTTATGGAGTTGTACAAAAGTTTTAAGGAGATTAGCCAATTTCTCAACTTACTCATCATTTCAATGAGTGATTGAGTGGCAGTAAAAGCAACCATGTGTCCCCGGTAGATTGTTCTGTCCTGTGATTGATGCAGACACTTTTGCACGTCCTTGAGTGAAAGGCAAGGGACTCAAATGATCTCAGAAGTCAGAAAAAGAGAACAACAGCTACGAAACTGATGTTTCCTCTTACCCGGAGTGTAAACTATTCATCCAAATAGTTTTAGTGTGATATATTGAGGTATGAAGATACTGGCCAAAGCTCCAGCGAGTACATTGGAAATAAATGTCACATGGCATGAGGCACTCAAAGGGCCAAAAAGCTACATTTGAAAAATATCAGCCGCAGCTTCTATTGATGTGGTCTTGACGTGGTTACTCATGATAACTCTCAAACTAATCCACATCTTGTGAACAGTTTTTCTCTCCACACTGAGTATAGATAACACTGTTCACAAAAAGCCCTTGGAAATATCACAATTAACCATTTAATTTCATTTGCTTTTGAGTTTTTCCAGGGCAGTTCACTTTCTGCACTGCAATGCTATTGATCACATGGTATTGGGGCAATTCACATTAAAACTGCGAGCAGCTACCTTTAAACAATATGCAGCTAAAGTCTGGGAGTCTGGCAGTTGAGTAAAAATATATGCAAAATATAATTTCATAATTGTTTTCACCTGTTATGGGCTACTTTGATAGCCCATAATAGCTTAATCACTTGAAATAGTAATTTCTTCCTCTATAAGCCACCAAAAACCAAACACCATCACGTGTTTAACTGTCTAACACTATAAAATTACCAAAATGTCAGCCTTGCTCAAAGTCACCTGTCACTCCACACAATGTATGCTAAAGTGAGAAGCACAACGAAGTACTGTGATGAAGTACTAGATAAATATAGAAATATATAAATGACAAAACAATCTTACATCAGTATTTACTGATTCTTTTTTGGCCACTGGAACAAGCTGTGAACACAACATTGACCTAGTATTACTTTATACTGTAAAGATGCGATGGTAATCTTGCTGGCAAACAGTTGCCTATTTACAGTCCTGTTTATCGCCACCTGTCAAATGTAAGCCTAATAATCACTCTCTTTTAGCTCAGTTTATGGTCTCCACCAACTCCTGGGGGAAATATTTGGCCCTTAAGCAGCTAAATGCTCCACTGTGTTCACCAGCTAACTTTGTCTAGTGCTGAGCAGGTAGCGTATAGTTGTTTTTTGCAGCTTTTTGGTGAAAAACAGCTGCCTGCCGCGGCCGATACAACACTGATGGGACACTGAGAAGGAACCAGAACAGTAAAGCTGCAGGCCAAAGTATTAATGTTTTTTCAAAATACGGCTGATTTTGTTCGCTCAAAAAAGGTGATTGGTCACCCATCCAATTAATATGTACTGTTAAATTAATGCAAAATCTAATTAAACCCTAACTCTAAATCCAAGTCCTGAGCCAAACTTCAAAATAAACTAAACCCAGGAAAAAGTCAGGACCAAAGTTAACCTACTTTGCAAAAATGTCTTTACTTTGAAAGTGTAAAACTCCCACTGGTTTCTACACACGACCACATTCTTAATCATGAACACAGTTACTTAGGTGTGTAGCTCAGCACACACACACACACACACACACACACACACACACACACACACACAC
>NTHP01000777.1:114725-127899 GCA_003416845.1 Oplegnathus fasciatus
ACACACACACACACACACACACACACACACACACACACACAGTACCGTACAGTACACCGATCTATCCCAGAGGTTTGTCTGAACTTGTGTCTGTAGCACAGAAGCTCGCTGGGGAGGAGAGGTTTCCATCTCCATCTCTGAACCGGAAAAGCGGGGGGGACCACATGGCCCACATCTGAGACCCAGACCCCATGCACCCTCTTCCCATAATGCTCTGTGACACTCCCCACACCGAGCACAGAGGGTTTACCCGCACACCAAAAGCCCTCATGTTAAACTCTTTAAGAACCCGCTGTCTCTCCTCAAACCAACGCTCCATCGCGTCCACCTCTGCCAACACAAGCTCGTGTTTCTTCGGCTGAAGATGGTCTGTTATTATCGTCCGAGGCAGACAAATCAGAGTATCTCTCTCTCTCTCACACACACGCACACACACACACACACACACTCTCACAAAGATCCCTCTGTCTCAGGGGTCACAAAGGTTGATGGAGGCCAGTCATAAACTGCACTGTATGGACTGCGTTTACAAGTTGAGAGTGGATTAAGTCGAGACAGATACGGTGATAGGCTGCAAGAGGGAGAGTTGTGGATTGGGCAAAGACAGATGGTGATTTGTATGTGTGTGTGTGGTTATGTGTGTGTTTGGGGGTGGGGGGCTTACATGAGAGGAGGGGCATCAGATAGAGGATGTGAGACCTTTTGGTTTGACACTCGACGTGGCCCCTTTAAAATTGTGAGCAGGAACGCTGGAAGTTTATAGAGCCTCCAGATGGCTACAGCTGCCTCACATTTGAACTTTACTCAAACACACACATGTAGTGCTGAATTTATTAGCTGATTAATTGATTAGTCGAGCGAGAGAAAATAAATCATCAATTTTAAAAGGCAAAATGTCAAACATTTGTTGTTTTCAGCTTCCTAAATGTGAGAATTTGCTGCCTTTCTTTGTTTTATATCATTTTACATTGTACATCTTTGGGTTTTGGACTGTTGGTTGGAGAAAAAAAGCAATTTAATGATGTTACCTCAGGCTCTGGCCAGCTGTGATGGACATTTTTCACTATTTTAGGACATTGTTAAGACTTATTAATTGATTTGATAATAAAAATAATTGTTAGTTGCAGCCTTACACACATAGGTAGGTAGAGAAGCAGAAATATGCACACAAAAACACACAATAATCCTGGACTTGCATACATGGCAGCTTCTGGCAGCCTTTCCCCTGCTTTTCACAGATAGGTGAGCATATACATGCATAAACACACACACACTCAACGCACTCTGACTTGATGTTCAGCCAAACATCTGAAAACACATTCAATCACACGTCAACCTAGTGAACACAGAAGCTGCACGACTGTTGCCAGCATCAAAAACTACAATCCAAACCTCCGTGCGAGCTACTGTTCAGGAGTTTGTGCAGCGTTTTCAAACCACGCTCCGGCCACCTCGCCTCTCCTACTGTGCCGCACAGCAACGCCCAGTTCCGTCTGCGGCCGAGTGCAATGAATCTGACAGAGACCAGGCCAACATCATGCCCTGCTGGACAGCGATCAGACAGGGAGCAGGAAAGAGAGCTGGCTGCCAGATGAAACAGAGGGTTGCCAGTTTACGCAGCAGCTTATATGCATGTCAGGCTACAAAGAGAAATCACAACACATGCTGTCATTCATCCCCACATCACTCTATTTGGTGCCTACAATGCTTCAAGGCAGGAAAGTGCCACTGCTGAATGAGAGTAAAAGCTTAAAAATCTCCGGTTTGGTCTGGAAATAATCGAGCTGATTCACCTGCGGCAAAGTTAGCTTGATAAGATACCTCACTGCACAGAAATCAGCCTTTGCAAATCTTCCCAGTGTGGCCTTACAAGTTATTTCATGCATGTCTAGTTAAGTAGAGACTTGGCAAAGACTGCAGATGAAAAAAAAAAAAAAGCCCATAAGGCACCTCTCGGCTCCTCCGATCAGTCCAAGTTTCAGTTGGTCGAGCACAGCCTGATATTAACCTGATGTTTTCTTCATCGGGCCTTATTTCTGACAGCTCTGTCTCCTGTGATCACATAATGAGAGCGCATTCCATATTGCCAAAATGTCACAGCCTGCCCTTTTCAAGCCTCAGCTCGACACAACCAAAGCTAACTGTTTTCCTTTAAAGGTAACAGAAGGAAAGTCCAGTAATACACAGGTTGTGGCTCCACTTGTTTCATGTTGCTATTGTTGGAAACCTTGCTGTTACTCATGACTGAGAAAAGTGGGATCAGATAGATCAGTTGTTACCGACCTTTTTACCTTGCGAACCTCTATTGATATGTCATGTGTGCACTCGTTTCTACTTTGTACTGCAACTGCTGCACAGCAATTTCCCCCGTGATACATCAAGTTCTATCTCATCTTATCTTATCTTAAAAAGATCAAAGCAGATTGTAAGAAGGCATCTTACAATGCCTTGTCACAGGTTGCATATGACTACTGTGAACAGTTAAAAAAAAGGGTGATTCTCCCTTTTTAGGGACATGTTAATGAGGCTAGCTGTTTCACACAGTTTCCAGTCTTTGTGCTAAGCTAGGCTAACCAGCTGCTGGCTGTAGCTTCATATTTCTGAATGCTTCTTAAATTTCTCCTCCAGGGATCGGTAAAGGATTATCTTATTATCTTATATTCAACAGACAGATATGAGATATTGATCTGTTCTCAGCAAGAAAGCAAATCAGCATATTTCTCAATGTGTCAAACTATTCCTTTAATCATTCCCGAAACCCCAGGTGGGGAGCCACTAAGATAGATTTGAGATTATCCCTGCATGTACTAACAGGTAAACAGCTTGCTCACCCTGTCACTGAATTTAAAAAGGATCACTTTAAAGGTGAGCCACCTTACTGTAACAGCAACACTGGCAGCTTCACAAAGAAGCTGCCTCCACCTCCTTTTCAATAAGGTGATACATCATTTACATAAAGACATACATGTCTCTACATACTCTCACCACCACTTTGACCCATCGTCAACCTGCCAATAAGGCCGGTCACAGATACCAGGAACATCAAGAACAAAATAGTTCCCCGCTGATTAACCAGCTCGAGCTTGTTCACGACACCGACACCATCAGCTACATCATTACCAGCTTACAGAAGAACTCAATTATGCCTCATCTTGACAGCTCTGACAGGATTCAGCTTCCACTTGTGTGTACATTTGTGTGAAGGGCCTAAGCAGCTGCCAAGTGAGCAACGGCAGGCCGCAGTCAGACAACACAGCATGTGGGAGTCTGGATGAGTTTCTTTATAAAGCCTCGGAGTTCAGGTGGAGGAGAAATTGTATACATTAATGGTAAGAGTCTGTGCTGAACCAACACTCTATACTGGGAGTATGAAGTGTGGTGTATGGGAAAAGAGCCCATTCTCATATTATAGGTTGCATAAAGGCACTTAGCTGCTCCAACTACAACCAACACATGTTATCTCTAACTCTTAGCTACATTATCATCCTTTTCCTCTTTGTATCTGTGTGTATACAGCTCTGCTTGTGTGTGCGTATAACTGAGCGCATGATTATCCCTCAGCGCAAGGTGAAAAACACTTTTGCTCTTAATACACTTCTGCTTGCTGCAGTCTACCAGGACAGTGAAAGCACTCCCGCATAATTGTTTTAGACACTCTGTCACAAAAGCAACAGCGGCCGGCTTTCTGCTGCGCATTAATAAGCTTCTGCATGACCTAGCTGTAGCAGTTAATGGTAAATTTGGCTGTTTTAAGAATTCATATTTGCGCATGCCTGAGATTCACATTCCTAAAATGTATCCGGACAATGCTAAACCACAAGAATAACGTGGGACATATTTAAGTAGTGCACTCATAATATCCACATCAACTAGTTCAGCGCAACCCAGGAGTTATTTATTAGCTGTTCCCCTTCCTCTCAGCATTGCCTCATCTATTTCCCCCGAGGTTCCTACATTTACCAGAATGCCTTGCAACAGTCTCCAGAGCGTGAACATTTTGCATCAACCATAAACTTAAATCTCTTTGATCTTTGATTGGATTTCTCCTGTTACACATGAGCACAAGTCTGTAACCGTCCAGAAAGAAGCTCTCGATTCTGACGCTCACATTCAACATATAAGACCAGTTTTCTGATACTGAACTCTACAGCAGCTCGAGACGCTGAGCAAATACTCTGTGGTTGTAAGAAAAATACAACCACTAAACAAGAGTGAAAGCTGAACTAACAGCTGTGTCTTTACTTTAAGTGCAGGAGCGGATTTTTCCTTTAGGTGCTGTTGTTTCACATTCAATCTGACCTGCACAGACCAAACATATTAAGGGAAAACAGAGCAGAGAGAGCATCAAACAGTCATTCTTTGCATTTACAACAAGAGACTGACTTCTTGTGGATGCATGAAATTATTGTTTTACTGCACAGTAAGTATGGCACAGCTGATTTAAACTAAACATAAACTTGGCCTTTTTTCTCCCCAGTGTTATGAGGGGGAATACCATTGCTTTAAATACTTTGTTAATACATAGGTACACATGGGAGTACTTACGCACTAGCCCAGATGGTGGACCCTCTAATTTGAAATCCAAGGGTATAATTAAGAGACAAAAAAATTAAAAAGGAAAGCATGAGGATTTGCTGCTTCGACATGAAACGCGGCACAAATTACAGCAAGGAGAAGCTTGGTTTGTGTGGTCATCATTATTAGATAGCCTATTCACATATTCACAAACTATTCTCCGGGAAGGCAGCTTTGAACGGGGACCCGACTGTGACTTTGAAGTTCTGCAGATAGACGCAAGCATATCCCTGCGCATTAGTCTGAACTTGATGGCACATTAAATGGATGATATCAGATGACTGAGCTCAGGGTTGCGAGTTCATTTCGGGGGGGGGGAGATAGCCGGTAATGCACAGCGCAGCCAACAGTTATATTAGCCTACAACAGAGATTAAACACATCGTAAACATGTTCTGCCACAATCGTTGAAAATGTGATCAGTCAAAAGGACCACAGTGTGATTGATCAGCCTACAGCAGCTGATGCAGAACAGGTAAACACGTCAGGACTAGAGGCGCAGGATGTGTTGGAGAGCCGAGCGCGTAAAAGCTGCTGGTTTGGGTTACAAGCCCGTCGTTTCCCTGATTAAATCGAAATGTCGCAACAACATATCAGGGGTCCCGGTTATTTCTAAGCCTCTTCCATATTTACACGTAAACACCATATTGTAAGAGTTTGCCGCGGGGGGACTCTGCAAGTCCGAGGGCACCTTTGGATACGGTTTGGACCACAAGTGTTTACTCTGTAGGTGTGGAGGTAGCACTGAAACTGTAGTCTAATCAGACTCCGCTCACTAGCTCAGCCTCTTGTCTTGAAACTAATCAAAAACAACAAAACTGCTTCCATTTTTTTGCTTTGGCTGCCCTCTGTAAACATCTCAGTTAAAGACGTCATGCAGTTTGGGAAACACAGCCGGAGCGGGACTCGGACCACGTACGGCGATGAACTATGAATGAAGTTGCGGCGAGTGCAATCTGCGACATGTTCGATACCAGATAAGAAAATATCACTGTAAGATTAAAATGATTGTACTGTCGTGTGTGTGTGTGTGTGTGTGTGTGTGGTACAAATTCTGGTGGGATAACAGCGTGTCCGGTGCGCTCAAGAGCAACTTTGGAGACGCTTCCGACAGCGCAGATATTTATCGGAACACATCCTCGGAAAACGCGAGTAGAAAAGTTTGACTTACCGGTCTCGAAATGACTAAAAGCCGCGGAAGAAATAACCGCAGCGAGAAGAAGTGCAGAGGTGGCTGTCCAGGAATCCATCGTGTGATTAAAGAGTCTGAACTGGCTCTCAGGTGAAGTGCAGCCTGACGGACAGATGCGCAGACCTGCGGGCTGCTGGACTGTCTGACTGACTGACTCAGCTACTGGCTGGCTGGCTGACTGTTCGGGTCTGTGCAGGAGTCGCTCTTTGGCCGGCGTTAAAAGTCCCTGAACTTCAAGGCAGGTCCTACAGCTACTACTACACTGACACCACAAAGACGGGAACAGATAGTAGAAAGCAGGGATCCTATTTCCAACCCATGTGACAGGAAATAGGGGCAATAGATTCAACCTGCAGCGCTGGGGCAGCAGCGGAAAGAAAAGGGGAGGGGGAGGGAGGGGAGGAGGGAGAGTGGCGGTGCTGGGATTGGAGGGTGGACTCAGTGGTGCAATGAACAGCAGGTTAGGAAAGTATAAACTGATTTTCCCTCTTTAAATATTAAATTTAAAGCTTATTCCCACAGTAATAACCTGATAATAGGTCTAATATTACAGCTAAACACGCAGGAATATCACAGGAAAACTGTCCCAGAGGGTAAAAACTACCTTTAAGCACCATTATGCATTTACTATTAGGCCCCTATAGTAATATTATAGGCATAGAACTACCATAAAGTATGACAGTTCACTGTAAACATGCTATGCAGTACCAGAGACGCACAAAAAGTCCCTTCTGGAATCTTATGGTCGCATTGTCTTGGTTTTTATGTTGGGGTCTAAATCTAATTGGGGGTCCATTACGTTTGGGAACCTCTGGGCTGCGACATACTCAATACTAAACTGCACACAAAGGCAAGTCAAAGGACCTCAGTAATACATCATTTTAATAGCTACAGTAAAGAAAATGGGGAATGTGAGTGAGAGGGATTTGCACATGATCCTGGTGGAGCAGTGGTTACAGTACAGCTCAATACAATGGAGATTCATTAAGATGCGGAGGAGGACAGAGAGGAAATTACTTTACTTGTTAAGTATTTATTGGATTTTTTTCAATAAATTTCCCCTCCTGCTGGAGTTGTGATCAAAGTAACTTGTGATCACAAAACATTTATTGTTACTTGTCTGCCTATTTGCTAACATTTAATAAATGGAAGTAAAAACTTGAGGGAATAACTGACCCTGGCAGTTTTAGTTGTTTATGTCCACAGTTATTAGACAGAAATTGGTTAAATGTTTCTAAACTGAGTTGCATAAACAAATGAGAAAGAAGAATATGTTTAAAATTCAGGCATTCAGTTTAAAGCTGGTGATATGCCGGCATACATGTTCCTCCTAAAGGAAACACAACAGATTAGAATAAAAAATCAGGATGTGAAAAAATACTAATCGTACTCTTTGAATGACTTTCCCTTCATGAGTCTCCATTGACGTTTTTCTTATCTTACTGGATAGAAACAGGTGCACTGTGACTGTCAGTGCTTCTCATCTCTTTGCCATGTCGGACTGGCAGTCTCACCTCCAGTGCGAAACAGCACCCTCGTGTGTTTCACTGTAAGCGCCATGCAGCACTGTGTCCAAGCCAAAAGCAGTCACTTAGAGTAAAAATAGAAAATCCTGTATGATCTCACCACTCTTTAAGAAAAAAGGCCCAACATTTATTTTGCCAAAACCAACGGGGTTGAGATGAGGTGCACGGGGAAAGTAATCTAGCATGACGTGTGCCCTTTTGAGAAGTGTAATGTGTGGCCTTCAGATACTGGCTGGTAAAACTGCACTTCTGTTACAGTGAAAGACTGATATTGTTTGAGAGAAAGACATTTATTATAATTCAACCACACTGACAGTTTACTATGGCTATAACTGAGATGTCTAACCTTTTGGGAACCTGCATGACAGCTGGACATTATATTCATGACATATCCTATCAGTGGTGGAAAAGAACATTTAAGATTCAAGTACATTTACTCAACTACCATACTTTAGTACAATTTTGAGGTACTTTACTTGAGTATTTTAATTTTCTGCTACTTTATACTTCTTCCCCACTACCTTTCATAAGGAAATATTGTACTTTTTACTTTTAATATGTTTTTTATACATTTGTGCATCAGTATACTGTAGTAATAATCTATTATGTAATAATATATACACTCACAGGAGCCATACATTTACTTTTGATATGTCCTTGATTAAGTTCCCAGAGCCGATAGTGACGTTTTCATGGCTTATTTTGTCTGACAGTCCAAAACCCAAACAGATTTACTATCATAGACAACTAAGAAAACCAGAAAATATTCACATTTGAGAAGCTGGAACCAGTGAATTTTTGCAATTTTTGCTTAAAAGCGGCTCAAACGACCCATCAAAATGGTTGCTATTAATTTTCTGTTGATTGTCCAATCAATGAATCGCTGCAGCTCTATAGTCACGTACGTTTACTTAAGTATTTTTACATTGCAGTAAGTACTAGAGCTGAATACTTCTTCTACCACTGCATCCTATATATTATCATTATTTAGTATGTGACATGTTAGTAGTATGTGCTCATACAAAGCCGTCTCAGTGTCCTCAGACTGAATAAAAACTAATGTGTCCATATGAAAATTAGCCTGAATTGGAGTCCTGTCATTACCTCCCATCTTCCCTGCTATCAGTCTGTGATGCTGTGCAGTTGTGGTAGCAAGCCTGCCTTTGTCTTCTTTGTCTCTGTGAGTGTGTGTGTGTGTGTGTGTGTGTGTGTGTGTGATCACATGTTGGGCTTGTCTGTACACGCTGCTTGGCCACATTCCTCGTGGTCTGTTAGAGTTACTGTAATTCTGTTCTGTCTTTTTGCTCTCTCCAGATAAAACTTGGCACTTCCACGCATGACATTCACACTTTATGTTTTGGGCATTTTGCCTTTTAGACAGTTCAACTGTTTTTTATTAGGTTGCTAACATCAGATAACAAGTATCCAAAGCTCCTCGCAGTACCATGTGTGTACATTTTTAGCATGGGTGGCCGCAGTGAGAGGTGAGCCCTTCACCCTTCACCGGTGTATCCTGCCCGCTGAGTTATGCAAGACGGAGGCTGGAGGTCACAGCAAGAATAATCCACTGAGATGTATTAGAAAGTACTCTGGCATCCCTGACCTGCCTGCCAATAGGAAGTTATGCATAGTTGAATTAGAAGTTGGCCCAGATGCTTTGAATTCACAAATTCAGGAGCCAAGACTATGTCATGTCCTTGTTTCCTCTTGGGTAAACACGAGTGCCTGGCCCTGAATCTTAATGCCACATTTCTCTCCTTTGTGGTCAGAACTATTTCTCCTTCTAAGCTTTTCTTCTTGGCATCCAAGAGAATCTTTGGCTGCATTGTACCTGAGGCTCTCAAGTCTTTTTCTTTTAGCATGAAAAATGCTTTTTGGATATGTCATTTCATTTCATCTGAAAGACAGACAGAGAGAGAAAGAGAGAGAGAGGGGGGAGGCAGAAAATTTAAAGGGTCAGTTCACTCAGATTACAAAAACAAAAAACAAAAAACACATTTCCCCTGCAAACCATGCAGATAGTTTTTGTGTTCATTATTCCAGGTTTTGAGTCTTTGACATTTATGCCACCACTTCAGTACAATAAAGGTGAATGGAAATGATTTTGTGTTGCTCACAGCATTAAAAATGACATTTAAAAACTCAACAGCAACATGTCTTTCCAGAGGCAGTTTCCTGGTTATTCAGGATAATTCACAGACCTCACTGTGAGCAGTGTTCACGGGAAATTAATCTGCAAATATTTTGATAATCAATTAATTGTTTGAGTTACACACTACAGTATTCAAATGTGATAATTTGCTGTTTTTATAAACTGACTGTCGGTCTTCGATTGTTGGTTGGATAAAACAAGCAATGTGAATAACTCAGTTTGGGGTCCACGAAATTGTGATTGGCATTTCTTACTACTTTATGACAAAACAATTACTTGATCAGGAAAGTAATTGGTGGAATTATCAGTAATGAAAATAATCATTGCTTGCAGTCTTAGAAGGAAGTCATTCCAATGAAAACGGATCACAGTCCATTGTTCTGTGGATTATCCAGAGAAACCAGGATATTATTTCTGGAAAGACTTGTTGCTGTTGAAAAAAATTCAACATTGTGCAATGGGAATTTCAACGGCAATGTTGGGAAGGCAGCAGAAATCTCATCTTCATACCTGAGCACATAAAACCAAAATTAAGTGATAAAATATCCCATCCTTTAAAACTAGCACGTTCCAGCGAGTACACACCTCGCTTCTGAGGCTAAATTTAGAGGATTTGAGGAAGTGCATCTTGCACCCTGATGAAAAGGCTGTTGACAGCAACGTGACAAGAAGAAGGATGACGATTTGTCTCCCTCTTTGACATCACCACTGAGTCACTGTTTACTGTCGGGATCGTTCTCCTCAGTGCCAAAATAATCTCTGCCATCGCTTGGCTCATTACATTAATTAAAAACATGCAGGCACACACACTGACGCACAACTTCTTGTGACTGCTCCTATGGGGGACACAGTGAGTCAATGCGATTACTCAACCAAAGCATCTGGTTGTTGTCTGAAGTCTGTACGACCCGGCCAACAACCCCCACACGGCCACATCAGTGCCTATATGATCCACATCATTAGTGGTTGCACACACAACACAACACACATTATGGTGTCACTCTCTGACCCCAGCAAAGCTCTGTTGAAGTGATCTCCCCTTGACAAATGACTGCCTCTGGCCCTATCTGTACCAGTAACAACCCCCCCCAACCACCATCTTCTCTCAATTCCTATCTACACACACAAACACACACACACACACACCTGTACAGGCCCCTGAGCTTACCCGTGTTCAAAGCCAAGATAAAAGCTAACGTTTACATCCAGCCACCTGCACGTAACCAGCAGCCACTGTAGCACCACAACCCCGCCTCCTCCGCCTCTCTCCGCTGACACACACAGCCGTCATCCATCTTGCTAGGGCTCCCGGGTCTCTAATTAGGCTCCTGGTGGGTGACACCCCCTGGAATGTTTATTGTAACATTGCTCAGCTTTATCTTCTTTAAAAGAGAGACAAAAAGAGAAGGAGAAATAATAGAAAACAGAGAGAGAAGCAGAGAAAGGATGAGAGGTGGATGGAACATGTTCCTGTAACAAACCAAGATATTTATCAGGACTAAATTACTGTAAATAGGTGCATTACACATGATTACAACTTGGGTCTCTTTGTCATATTTTATCTTTTCTATCAGTTATGATAACATTATCCTCATCAAGTAATTGCAGAGATCTGGGAACACAATGACAACGCTACAACAAAATCCAATGGGAAAGAACACAAGCAGGACGACAAAGACAGGTAGTAAAGAAGCCAGCAGTTTATCTAGATGATCTAAACCTCTTTATTTGGTGGTGAAACTCGAAGGAAGCACAGCTGTCTATAATAATCCCCCATTGCACAGGAAAACTCTGTTTACAACTGACAGTTTGGGTAGTTTACCGTTGGCCTTTGTGTTCTTCTCTTGGCTAACTTGAGCGTTAGTTCAAAATATGTCTGACCGTCTGACTGCTCATATTTCTTGTCCTGTTAGCAATGTCACCGCGCTCTGAGACCTTAGCAGTTCACTTGGTGTTAAACTTTGTTTGCACATTTGCATTAGGTTTTTTTTTGTCCCTGTTTGAACAGAGGGGAAGAGGAGGAGTGAACTCTGAGCACAAGATGAGAATGGCTGGTCAACCCAGTGGCCATCTTTTAACCACAGTGGATGCCAGCCATTCATGTTTTTTGCGCCTTGTCCATCAGCCTCAAAGGGCAAAAATACTGAGGGCCTCAAACGTTTCAAAACCAAACCAAAAACCAAACCTAAAGTATCCCGGTCCTTGTAAACCAAAAGTCTGGTCCCTGCATAAGTGATCATTCCATTTTTGGGAAATCCTATAAAAGTGACTGATTTATTGGGTGACACAGTAAAATTTATTTGAAACAGGGTGGCAGCAGTAGCAGCAGTGCTGAGAAATTGTAGAAAAATAATGATAAAAATGATTTATTGGTTGTGATTTAATCAATTAGATTTAATTTTGAATATCTTTAGGCCCCAATGGAATATTCCATCAAGAAGCCACACGTCTTTATCGCAAAAAATACAATGGATACAAATATAGATTCAGCTACACAAACCAACACTGTTTAACTGATGCAAATACATTGCTGGATAAATATACATATTTAATACCTTTCAATATCTTCAAAGTATTTTTTTTCCAGATGTGGCTTTATAGTAGTAATAATTGATTTATTGGCCACTTGGATGCAGTGGAACAATCTGTAAACACAACACTAACATATCATCACCTTATAAAGTTGTTGTAGCGAAAGTGTTAGCAGACAGCTGCCTATTTACTAGCAGACACAGAGTATTAAAATTCATTTGGATTCATGTTTCTGGCCACCTGATGAATATAAGTATTTGCCTGAAGGAAATACTGTGTGTGGCTCTGTAGCTACTAAATGCTCCACTATGTTCACCAGTTAGTTGCCAACTCTGTCTCTGTCGGTGAGAGTGAACCAAAACAGTAAAGTTGGGGGCAGTAAAACCAAAACAATAAGTTTTAAGCCATAAGAATCCTCCATAGAACTGAGGGGAACTGCAAAATGACTCTCATCACTACAAGTGGCCTCTTTCGAATTACATGTAGTCATTTTATCGATTGTTAATATAGAAATAGTGATTAGTGCAGGTTCCATATACGACATTCAGAACCAGAAGTTGTCGCACTAGAGCGCAGAATCTCAGACCAAAACAACCGGGCTCAAATGGACACACTTCATTCAAACTCTACAGAAACAAATTAAAACTCAGCGAAACCTTTGTGCATATCGCAGGGCTTTGCTGAGTGTTGTGTGGGGAGGACCGGGCGGAGCGGACCAGCGGCCGCTGCTCGCCGACAGACAGCTGCTGAGCACCGGGGAGCTTTGGAGGAGAGAACCGAGTGCAGAGCCGGAGCTTCTGAAGGAATAAACACCCGGAGTCACACCGGATTCTGTTCTGATCCGGAGCCGTTTACCAGCGGGAGGAGAGCTCAGAGTTTATTTTTTAAACTTTTGGGAGTAAAAAAGTGGATTTATCTTCACTCTCGCTTCTCAACCTGTCTGCAGCATCGAGCCGCGGAGATGCTGACCTTCACTGTGGGTGTTACAATGTAATTAGTCTCTCTTCGGCCATATTGACTGCTGACTGGAGGGGAAATGTACAGATGAGGGGGGGAAAAGACTGGAGGAATATAACAAAGAACCGGAGTCTCTGATGAGTGCTGAGTTCGAACACAAACACACAGACACACACCCTCAGACACAGCGGTGCCTGCCATTGCTGGCTAGGAGCTATTAGCTTGCTAGCTATCCTGCTAA
>NTHP01000777.1:128185-157476 GCA_003416845.1 Oplegnathus fasciatus
AATGCTTCGAACTACGCTCTGCCGTCTCACTTTTACAATGCTGTGTGGGTGTGTCGCTCTCGTCCTCTCTTTATTAACGCGGTCCGGACTCACATGCACTAACATGCACGCGCGGCTGTCTCGGCTTCAAAACAAAGAACAGAGAAGCTTCGATCACAGAGGGAGGGTGACTTCAGCCTCAGATCAGGACGGCATTACTCCACTATATCTTTACATAGCAAATTGTTGTTTACTGCTATATTAACATTCTGAATGTTGTATTTATCACCTTTAATATGTGGCCTATCAGACTTTGGAAAATGTAGTCTACATTGTTCTTACAGAGCATCCATTCTTCACCGACTGGAAGACTGTATAACTCAGTCTTTCCTGATGCTTGTGATTAATATAATAGAAAAAAACAAGTAAGTTTGCTTTTTCTGATTTACCCTTTACTGCCAATGAAGATAAGGATATCATGGCTAACACCATCACAATCATCATTCCTTCAAGTCAGAAATATCTTTGCATTAACTCATCACAGACCAAGAAAAGAGCCAGAAGCCAGAGGGTTGTTGGCCAGCGATGCCGCACTTCCCGCCATGAAACAATGTCTCCGCCCAGTGTGCTGGTTTGTGGGAATCATCCTGAGATGGATCTCTGTTGTGGGCTGACAATGACAGCACGTCAGAGTCACACTCAAAAAGAGCTGCTAATGGTAAAAGAGCATCAGTGTTACTTCATATCTATTTGGAGAATGATATGGAGCACAGAGGACCAAAGCAACGGTACCAGAGCTCAAATGAGGCCTCTAAACAACAACAATACAACACAAAGTTTTCTCTATTGGGCTGCAGTGACACTTGATGCAGATCTTAAACATCTACTTGGGAATTGTTAGCTCTGGAAAATTCTAGGAAAGTTCTGCTGAAACAAAACAAATACAATTATCTGAATGTTTTCTTTACATTTGGAAGTGGTGCATTTTCTTTTGAGACTTGTCTGAGCTTGGTCTTCAAAGGATTGTAGAAAGTGGTCACCACATTAAATCAACTTCAATCCAAATGCTCTTTCTGAGCACAAACAACTCCAGGGGGTTTTAGCTTTGTGGGGTATATTGAGGCCAGACTTGTTGTTACACTGCACCTCTTTCTTTCCATGTCAAACTCGACAACATTGCAAACATCCTCTCATGGGTGTCTTTTTTGTTTCATCCATTCAGGGAATGCAATGTGAGAACCGCAATCCACCATATGCAAAGTGTAAACTGCTGATGAGAAACACGCTTTGAGGATGCCAACTTTGGTATGGCGACATTGTTTACAAGAGTTGAACAAAAAGAAGATGAAAAGCGTCTTGACGTCATATTTCATTTCAGCAGCTAAACATTTTGTGGCCAAGTGAAAACAGAAACATGGCTCTGTACTGTCACATATCTACACTGACACAATCCATGAACCGACTTTCACTCAACAGAATGCAGCAACAATGTATGTTTGCAGGTTTATGGTTTCAAGCTATAAACAAGGCGATCCACTGCACAGTCGCTGCTAATATACCATGTTGTGCTGATGTTTGGCAGGTCTCCCACTACTGCTCAGTCCCAATTATGAAACGAAACTAGTCAGGGGAAACTCTGTCCTCCATGCAATCTTTTAAGACTCAGACCAGAAAGTAAAACAAATCCTTGCCTCCAAATCATACTGAAACCGCTGGAAGATTTCAATTTGCATAAAGAGAATTACACTGCGTTGCACTATAAGACACTACATATGAGGAGCAGCGAGAGATTACTGCAGATTGTATTTGAATTGCATAAATTACACTTTGTTACATTTGTAGTGTAGCAGCAAACTTAAGAAATGTATATGTTGTATGCTTACAAAAACAAAGTAGTAAGGTGCAATTTTAAATCAAATAAAGTTGCTTTGATTACAGAATTATTTTTAAACTAATTTTTAAATACATCTCTTCAGATTCAGCTCACAGGGTCACAGACCTGCTCACATGTGACTTGGCCACAGAGATGAACAGGGCACATTCCCCAATGGCTTGCGGTGGCCTAACATGACAAGTTTTTTCCCCACTGTTGGCAACTTTGGCAGTAGTACCTTTCAGTCAGCACTTGGGTACTAAATATTGCAGCACTGATCCTGCGTAAAGTTCAAGCTGTTGCATTAACAATATGCCATACAATTTACATGGATGACATAGGTTAAAACAATTATATTTGTTAATGATTAATCTACCAATTATTTTCTGCATTAATCGATGAATTGTTTTTTCTACAAAATGTCAAAAAACTCCCATCGCAATTCCTTGGAGCACAAGTGGATGTCTTCAAAATCCAAAGATATTAAATTCACAATGATATAGAAGAGAGAGAAGCATAAAGTCCTCACATTTGAGGGACTGGAACCAGTGAATGTTTTGACATTTTGGCTTGAAAAATGACTAAATGACGAATTGACAATAAAAATAGTTGCCAATAAATTTTCTGTCTTTACAGTTTTGAACTATTTTGTTGAAAAAAACTTAAAAGCACTCTATGGAGTTTTTACCTGGTTATGAAACAGTCTCAATTTAATACTGATGCCTCTATATGACCTACATAAGCAAATGAGACCAATAGCAAGAAGGCTATTTCTATTAGTTTCTAATAGTTATTCTTAATGCCTACCACCGGGTCGGATTTTTCTGCAAAATCAGACGAAACGATGCGGGGGTATGCTCTGGCTAAATTCAAGTTGCTTCAGCCACTATCTGAAGGTCTGTCTCCGGAGCTGCTGCCCGCTCTCCTCCCGGCAAAGTAGTCTCCTTGCAGCGGGGAGTGAGGCGGAGGGAACATGTAACCTAACGTGAAACACTACCGCCTTTGTCCACAGGGACCACCAAAATCAACACAAAATGAAGTTCCATTGAGCTGCTTTAAAGGTTGAGTGTGAGCAAAGACAAAAATGCACTTTAAACAGACTACAGTGATGTATGTGTAGCATGTTGATGACAATCTGTAGTAATTCCTGCAGAAGCACTGCCAAAACCACCAACCAGTGACTGTTCAACAGTTCAGAAGCCAGTCTGAATGGCAGAGAAACTCCTCTTCCCTATGAATATGAATAACAAGAAATTAACCAGATGATGCCGTGGCAGCTGTGCCTTCTCAATTAATGCAGCGCTAAACAGGGATGGGGATATGAATACTTATTAGATCTTTGACCTTGTGGGTCCAGACACACTGAGGAAGAGACAACAATTGGTGAAACACAGCGGTGAGAATTCATAATAAGACTGAGAGAGCAAAATAAAGGACCTTCATTGGCCCCGTGATATGAATCACACATTCATAAGCAGGCGTATGCACAGACACACACAGAGATGGTACAAGCAGCTGTGTCTAGACAGTAAACAATACCTGCCTCTAGGGCCTAAGAATGTGGGCTAACTACATACAAAACGGAGTGCAGAAGTCTTGAAAATGAGCAAATGTCTGCATAAACAATTGTGAGTTTGTCATCTCATGCACTCATATTAAAATCAATAGGATATAAACCGAGCAGACTAACACCCTATTTGCACCAGATTAAATGATCGTGAATAAGCACTGCATGCTGCAATCACTGAATATTAAGAGGTTCTTAATTAAAGCACGAATGTCAGCAAATGTAAAAGATGAAACAGAGGCAAGACTGGGCCAGTATCAACTGATATGGTTTCACTTGAAAGATATGTACACTGTGTGTGTGTGGTGTCTGTGTACTACTACTGACGGGACTTCAAACCATATGCACACCCACACGCAGACACAACCAAACAAATCCTTAGATGAAACTCCATGTACACAGAGCAGAGATTTAATTCCTTCTTTATCATATCTGTGCATCGGACAAGTTCCACAGTGCATGATAAGGAGAAAAAGGGGAAAACACAAGCCAAGCGTGGAGGAATATGTGCCTTTTGAAGTTGTCTTTCTTCTTGGAACTAGCTTTGGCATAACGCGGCTAGTTAAGCAGATCATTAAGCGTAATGGTTGGGGAGGATTGCAAAGCTTTATCTCTGATGGCAAGAACAAAGTTCTTGATGATCTGGGGGATTCTGAAGCTGGATTTGATGGGAATTCCCATGCCTGCTGGAACAGTTTACTTGTGCTAACAGACAGGTGCTATCATAAATCTAGAGTCAGGGAATTACTCACTCAGCTTTACATACTGAGACTTAAGGTATATGAGGATGAAGTTATCCTTTGATAGATTATATCTAGCGATTGAAGGTTCTCCCTCGGATAGACGCCAGTATTGTTAACGTCTGGCTGTGACATGTGACAATAAATTAATGACATGAAGAAATTCATATTATGGAAAAGAAAACAATTTTTTTGTGAAACCAGTTGCTGAAAATACAAAAGATGCCAAATTCTTAAAGATCCATTGCCTTTGCCAGCTCAGTATCGAGTAAATAAAAGACCACACAGCAATAAAACATGTGGCTGTAAATGAGGTCTGATTGAAGCAAATGAAACCAAATCACAAGGGTTGCAGGTTGAGGTCAACTTTGGTAAAAAGAGATATGGAGAGGTCATAGCAATCTGTGTATGTAAGGAATTAACTTCTTCAAAGGGAAACAAACAACCACGACAGAGCACAACTTCATCTCTGCTTGCTGTAAAGAAGTGCCATGATGCACATCTTTATTCATGAGAACAGTTGATCCATGTATAAAAGATTTGAAAAATGGTTTGTATTCCTTTCAGTTGAGAAATCAGAGGGGAATGTTGTTTGAGGATTATCACTACAAAAATGATTTCTCAGGATGAGAATGAGCTTTGAAAATATTTCCCTTCTAGGCAAATAAAAGGGGAACGCTAACAATTCTTTATTTATTTTCTCCTCTCACTTCTCTTTTGTCAGTGCCCTCCACTGCTTTGCATTTGAATCACTCCAAATCGGGAAATCGCTTCCACCCAGTTCTCGTGTTTATGAAAACACAAGTTTCCAAGAGCCTGCAATGAATTTATATTTGGTACAAGCTACGTAGTGCATCTCACTCCCCTGGCAATGTGCCCCTCCACAAGCTTTCCATGGAGGTTTGTCCCCCCGGTTTCCACAGTGCCGACTGATTGATTTGCTCTTTAATGGCTTCCTGTGTTGGGCATGGTCTAGGACGAACATCTGTAAGGGTGGATTGGGCATGCTGGGTCTGTTTTGCTCTGCTACGCTCATCTGTGGTGTAGTAAAGTGAGGTATCTGCCTTTTCTGTGGCCTGGGAGAATGACGTGCTCCATTATAAAAAGAACTGACTCCAATGAAAAATGAGCCTTGGGTCCTAACGGCCGCTGGTCGCTGAGTGGATTACATTGCCTCAGGGGATGAAGTTCAGCCTCTGATGTTGATGACTGAGGAGGGGGAATGTTAGTAGCTGGCCTGTGAGTGATAAAGTTATACTGAGTGTTAATGTCAAGAGCAGTTTGTGTTTGAAGGGCCACTTCTGTGAGTCCTCACAGAAGCTGGGGTTCAGCTTTGGGTCGTACAGTGGACTTCAGTGTGAGTTCTGCATACTTGGCGTGCCAATAGTTACAACTCAAGATTGGCAACACTGCTTAAGATCCGAGTAAATTACGCTTGTGAATATTTATTCAGAATCTTTAGAATCACAGCACTGAAGCAAATCACAGGAAATTGGAAAAGGACAACATGCCAAGACTAAATTAGCTAAAAAATACAATTCAGGAAGTTCAATAATGAAGAAATTAACTCATAAAATGCATAACATTTAGGGTATATTAGTAAATGGTCATGATGTGAAATTAGAATATCTTATGCAGAAAGATTCCAAATTAGTTTCTTTTATCTTTAAAGCGTGAGATAAATACCTCATTTACCTTACCTTTCCTGTTGCTCATTGTATTAGCGCAAAGTTTTCATATATATGAATGTATTTATGTGTATATTTATGCCGTCTATTGACATATGCAAGAGATTTTTTGTTATCTGCCTTTGATTGGATTTTGTCTTTATGTCACAAGCTAATGACTAGCTGTGATAGATTGTTATCTTTTCTTTTAATTGCTTATTTGTTTTACGCTTGTCCTATGTTTGGGAAAAGAGACTTTAACAATCAAGTATAACAAAACTATAGCAAAGAAAACAAGCTTGTGTTTCTATCTACCTTAGGATTAGCTGACTTTGCTAAAATCTTCTCCCTGACATTTAGTGTTCACGTTGCCAGTGACAAACTCAAACACAAAACTCTGTGTTTGGGCAAACACCTTAATCCTGAAATCCATCTTTATTTCAACCTACGCCTTAAAATTAGGAGTTAACATCAGACGGCGCTGCTCAACCATGAGGTATTAGGAGGTAAGGGACAAAGCACACCTGCAAAGCTGGAGTTGACATGAAACAAAAAAACACCCCCAAAACAAAAGCCTCATCCAAAAGCCACTTCAGAAGCCTTTCTTCATAATCCAGGGATGTAGGGCAGATCTGAGAAATGGGAAAAGTCCCACGTGAAAGCAACAGGCTTCTACAGAGCACATTAGCATTTACTTGTGTTTGAATTTGATTGAACTAATTACGCTGGGTTGTTGGGATGATAAGCGAGCGTAAACATTCGGGGTTAGAACAGGCCCCCACAGAGATGAAAACCCTCTACTTTCATCCATACGCAATTAATCAGCATCTGACTCTGCAAACAGACGCAGCAGCTTGCTCCATTGCCTCTCTTAAAAGCGCTGACTGACACATGAAAGCAAGGAAATTTGCACCCAGTTAGGAGATTATACAGTGAGTGAGTCAAATCTGAGCCGATACTGTGGAAAGACCTCAGACAGCGACACACAGGAAGGCTTACTTCTCCTTTGTGAGGGTATCAGGACCTGTTTCATTACCAGGTAACAACACACGAAGTGGGAGCATGTGTACTTATTTATGCTCGTAAAGGACATTAATGTGTTTTCATGTGAAAAACAATATGGTCCCAAGAGTCCCTGAGGCATGACAAACAGAAACAACAGTCAGTGCCTGCAGGAGCTGGTAATGGATAGAGCACTGCACAACTGTTAGTTAGGAAACAGTGCTCACATACTGCCAGAAACTTCAAAGCCTTCCATGTCCAGCAGACCAGGTTATTTCAATTAGTCTCCAACAAGAACCCTTCTTCTTCCACAGCTGGACCCCCACCTATCACTCCCAGGGATCAGCCACACAGGACCGTGTCACTCTGTTTCCTTTTACCCCCCAAGGGCTTTGTTTTGGAAAAGGAGAAGCGAGTCAGGTTCAAAGTAGAGGAGAAGACCGCGGGGTAACATGAGATGACGGTCTGTCCGACGGGGCATGTGGCTGTGCCAGACGACGCATGCCTGCTGGCTTGAAGAGGGGATGATTCTTTATTTCTGAGCTCTAAACAGTGGTGCACATGCACACACAGCCAAACAGACAGACATGCACACAGACAGAACACAACCCTAAATAAACAGCCACTTTTTAAAAAATAAAACTATGCAGGATCTAGACTCTGCAATATCATTTATTGATTCCCTCATTGATTTTTAATTAAAACATTCATAGATGCATTCAATCAATTAGTGTCTTCAAATACAGACATGTAACAGTACAAAGAAAACTCAAAGCAAGTGTTGATATAGTGCAAAAAGGTGACCTTTATGTAACATTTGTGGATTTTTCTGGCTCAGTCACTCAGCAAAACCCTTCGTATGACTGAAGGCTGTGAGCCCACACAAAGGCTGCATATGAGTTCAAAGTCTTTCAACCAAAAAATGATCAGGTTCGCTTCACATTTGACATGAAGTATGAACACATCTGGTGCTATTTTAGACTGAACAGGAGAAGGGAGCGTTGACTGTAATGATGATATCTCTATGTAGTATTTATACAATTCTCTCTCTAGATCGGACGCTCAGTCATGCACAACGGAAATATAAAAACAATCATGGCATTTTTCCTTTACTTCAATACCCTCAATCCTCACCCCATGCGCCATTTACCACGACCTGGAGGTTTTCCAAACTAAACAAGAGGAAAAAACATGAGGCCAAACAACACGCTGAAAACTAGCGCCTGAAGTTTTCCTGATAAGGTCAACAGGTCAAGAGAAGACCATCGTCCTAATGAACAACACGACTGCATGTGATTTCCAAATGCTCAGCTCTAAACATATTAGCTGCCATTGGCCACATAGCTGAAGGTTTCATTGTGGAGTGGTGTGATCCATAATCCAAAAGGACTTTGATGGTTTAGCAAGTTTGCTCTTGGGTCACCATCTGGTCCAGTTTCTCTTTTTTCTCTCTGAAAATACAAATGAAAGAAAAGTCATTAAAACAACTTTAGAATTTAAGACTTACAATTAAAAAGTAATCAACTAACAATAAAAATAACACAATTTTTATACCACCACTTCTATTTAGGTTTGTCCTTATTTTGAAGATGATTATCCTCACCTTTCCAAAGTTATTTTGGGGAAATAGCCATCCAGACTGTATGTCCTGCTGCTCCATGGGAGTTGGATAAGTGAAGTAATGGGGAACACTTGTTTAATCAAAACTGACCGCAGGAAAATTGTCTGGTGACCTTGCATCAGGGCAGGGATCATTTTCAACTCGGTTCTTAATAACAGCACTTTATTGCTCTTATTAATAGTGTTTTATTAACGGTGCATATAAAACTTAGTCGCTCATTAGGGACACTTGCAAAACAGGGACATAAATGCTGAAGGGCAAATGTACCAAGCCCTCCCATGGTATTTGAACTGGTAACACATTAGTTGGTTTTTGACATTATATCCATTACTTTACAGTGAAGATTAACAAGCTCAGGAGGATCATCCTCATTCTATTCTCTGATATTGTGCAGGTTCCTTACAAGATATGATGTTTTTGCAAGTCTGTCTTAAAACAATACCCTCCCATACCCCAAAGAGTCCTTGGTTGACCATGAAAAGATGCATTCCTAATTTCTGTTTAATGGATGAGATGGGGAACAAAATCCATAGTCCTCTCTCTCTGCAAAAATGTACACTGTTCAGCTGAAGCCAACATGAGGCTTTAGCTGCCTGAGTTAGTAAAATCAAGTGTTTATCTTCCAAAGTTACAGCTTTTATAGTATGAAATTCCCTGTTTCTGATACTATTCCTCCACTGCAGCTCAGCACGGAAACACTGTCCAGGGAAAACACAAAGGAGGAAGTTTGCACCAAAAAGACTAACTTTGGAAGACACCCCATTGATTTTGCTGAAGCCACATCTCACATTTCAATTGAACTTTAGAAGTCATTTTTAAACAGAACAAGAGCTGTGGATTTTGTCCTCCATCTCTTTGATTGGAAGCACGTTAGGAAGGAATCTCATAACAGCCAGCATGAACAGGAGGAATGTTTACAGCAAGCAAAAACTGTTTCAATGTGTATATGGGCATGTGAGTATCAAGACAGACATGAAAAAATGTGACCTAATCCTGTCCAAATGGGGCTTTTGACTATAACGATTCACAGGTGAAGTAAACACCTGAAAACACTGAGCTTACATGCTAAAAAAAGGGCAGAATTCAATTTTACCCAGAGATCACCATCAAGTTGGTCAAGTAATGAGAGGTTGACGATAGGCTTCCCAATCTCAGCAGTAATCCTTGAACATTTATCGACTCAGTGATGATATTTTTCAAATTCTGAATTGTTTCCCAAAGTCCCATCATATTTCTTTTCAGACATACAAGTGAGGTTTCTAGAATTTCCTGGCATCTGGTGTTGAGACAGTTCACCTCACTTTGCTTGATGTGCTTCCTCCCTCACTCCTTCGATTGATTTTGAACCCCTTGCCAGGTTCAGACAAAGCCCCCCTCTACCTTTTTGATGTGTCATATAGCAGAAGTGGAGTAGACATGATGGTACACACACACACACACAAACAGACTCACATCTTATGGTGTAATGACTTTCTTACTCCTGTGGTGAGCTGCCAGCAGACCTGTTGAAACCTGCTGAGTAACCCTAGAAGTGGAAAGTACCCATGCAAGTCTGAGTCTGAGACACAGGCAACTGAAGCACAGGAGGCCTTCACTATCTACCTGTCGCACACAAACACACACATGCACACATGCAGTTGTGTAGTATCACTGCTTCTTTCCTCCAGACACGCAACCCAGACATGATCTGAAATACAGTAAGACCTCAGCTACTTCCATCCTGCTATGCTTCTGATGTTGGGAGGAATCAATGTGTCTACACTTGTTGGTAGGGGAGTGTGTATGCATGTGTGTGTGTGTGTGTGTGTGTGTGTGTGTGTGTGCGTGTGTGTGTTCATGCATGTCAGTGCGACCACTCACACTCAAGGAATGTATAAGATTTCTCTCATTTAGGCTACTGTATGCCCAGTATGTTTCCTGGCTGTGTGTGTGTCCCGGGTCTCCTATATTAGCATGTGCACCAGCATGTCGTGTGTGTGAGATCACCTCCCTCACATCTGCAGACCTTTTGACACTCTTCGTCTCCTTTTACACCTGGCCTCCCATGATCAAGGCTCCAAGAGAGGGCAGGTGTGCTCGCTCCCTGCCCTCATGACTTGAAAACATAGCAGTTTCATCGCCTGCCTGCCCCAAGTGCTGCTGGGAGCGGGAGGTGGTTCTTGACTCCTGACATCCATCTTTTTTCTTTCCCTGCTGGAGTTATGGTGGGGGAAAGCCCAAATGAAGTCTATGAGCCCATAAAACAGGCCTTTAATTTGCTTGTATACGCCTAGGAGCTAGCGTTACTGTTAGCCTCTCGTTTTTCTGGACTGCAGTCATAGGTACGATCCCACAGGGTATATGGGTTTATTTGGTTTGATCAGATCAGAAAGAAATTTTATGAGTACCGGTTAGGAGGCTGGGACATGTTGGATATCAAACAGGCAGGTGGGATTCATTGCTTTTGTGTTTTTGTGTCTTTGTTGGCGCAGCAAAAAGGGTTTGACTATTGGGAGGAAATGGGAGGGGAAGAGGACCTCTAGCTATGTACCGGTTTTCACAGTGCCTCCTACTTCCAACATATAATCTATCTATTCAAAGACAGAATAAAGGATATATGGACAGCTATGGCTAGAGGCCTACAAATTAAAAACAAGCCATTATTTGTGTCATAAGTGAGTTTGTCTGACTAGCAGAGCCCTTTCCATTGGTGGTTTGTACTAAGAGAGAAGGAGATAGCCAGAGGTTTTTAATTTATTTCTACAGTTGCCTTTAGTCTCATCTTAAAGTTATAATCCCAAAAATACTTATTAAATCAAACCCCATTATATATTGGATGTGACTACATATTGTATATGGTCTGCATTTTTTCTGCAATAGCCAATCAATGTATTTACATTCTGTAATTACTTGTCTATAGGGTAGTTTTCCTTGTTAGTATCGGAATCCGCCAGTCCTATGCAGTGTTTACATTCCCTACACACACACACAGGTCATGGTCTAATCTCCCCAGCTGCTGTCCCTCCCCACACTATTAAAACACTCCTAACATACACACACACGGCACACTGTTTAAAAAGTATACTTGTACTTTTTACACACACACACACACACACACACACACACACACACACGGAATTCATTAGAAAAAATGAATAAAAATGCACTATATTAACTGTACTGCTAGCTGCACTGCTAATGCAAACATTTCCTACTGCTGCAGCTTTCCCTTAAAAGCATTCAACTGGCAAAACACGGGGTGGCTTTTATTGTGAAGCAGACGCAGAGAACGCAACGTATGCGCTAACTGCTTTTGTTCATCAAAAATGTGTTTGCAAAGCAAGACAACGGTAATTTCCGGCAAGAAGGACCAGCCACAACGAGTTGTTAGATGAAGAGCTGCAGGCGACAGGCTGCACACCTCCAACTTCTCAGCAAGGTAACCACCTCCTTTCATTGTGCCCTGCTGTTGTGTGGAAAACTCGAGTTTGTTCGGCTGCACTTAGACTGCAGATAGACTCCTCTGTTGTATTTCTAAAGAAGTAGATGCTCAAGGAGAGTTTGCTCCCCCCCGGATTCCTGTAGTGGCATACCTGTAGTATTAAACCACTGTTACCGTTAACCACGGGTGTCACCAAATCAACCCAGACTGAAATCTTAAACATTACAACTTACTAATAATCCTATAATTAGATGCAGCAAAATAGTAAAATATTATCAATTTTCTGAGGTAATAATACCGCCTGAAACTGTATCATATCATACCACCAATCTGTTCTGTAATATCTTGGCTTGTTGGATACCTACGTCAAACTTCTCAGCTTACAAGGAACTTGCAAGCTGAGAAGTGGAGGAAGTAAAACAATATTAGTATCGTAGGTAGTGAAATAATATTTACAGTGTCAACTGGGTGATAAAACCTACCTATGAATGCATCCTTTTTTTTAATTAAAAGACAGAATCAATCTGCAGCAGCAATGAAGTGTATAAGACAACTCAAACTGCTGGAGAGGGCACTGTAAGTCCTAACACTGATTTAATATTTGTTTCTTTTATATTTCTTGTTCCCTATATTGTATTTTGTAGCACTGGTGGAAAAGAGGAATTGATTTTTATGTGAGGCAAATCATGTGTGAACCCACCTGTCTTGTTTCCTGTTGTGCAGTTTGATCATCACTCCCATCGTGACCAGTGCTGAGAGGGAACCAACAGCGCCAAGAACAAACCCCACGTTATCATCTGTGAAAATCATACCAACACAGAATTAGTCACTGCTATCAGCCATTGATCCTTCTAAACAATCCATCCATCCTCCACAGCTTTTAATATCTGGATCAATACAAAGTCAAAAGGCAAGCGGGGAAGCATTGATTTTAGGAGTAAAAGCATGAGGGAAAACTGAAGAGAAAAGATCAATCAACAGTCACAGTTCCTTTGAGCAAGGCATCCAGTGGAACTGCTCAGTAGCCAACAGTAGAGGACTGTGCTTAAAGCTCCCAGTTAAGGATGGGTGTAACAGTTTGAGCATGCAGCTAGGTGTGGCTGAAATTTACAATGCATGTTCAGTCTGTTTTATCTGGGTAAATAAAGGATTAAGGAACAAAAAACCTGCTGGACCAATTGAGGGTTTTCTGTGAACATGGTAGCCATAGTGTACAGTAGGTCTATGATTGTTAACAGAAACAAGAGCTGTGAACCACTGGTTACAGTAAATGTGTAAATATGCAGCTTGGCCTGATTGTTAAATAAAGTCAGCTTCACTTGAAGTCTATGGCAATCTAACTATTATTTCTTTGTTGCAAACTGATCTGATTTAGCACCTCATATTTTAGCACAGGTTAGCTTTAATAATACTAGTACTCATTCAAGTGTAACCATCTGTTGCCTTGCTAAGTTAGCCTGTGGGCTGTTTAGCTGGCTAAAAGTACTGATGTGTTTTTTACCAATTGAGCTGAATTTATCTGAAGTTACTGTACAACTCAAACTGAAACTCGCAAGGGCCGAGTCACTACTCTAGTGGCCAATAACCACACATAATCTGTTACAGCACTCTGCCCATTTGTTACATGTAGCCAACATTTACCAATGGCCCTCCAATATGGTAGCATCTGTAGAATACTGAATGATGAACAAATCCAGCGAGTGGACAAAAGTCTAATGATACATACACAATTACAAGGACATTACTGCTACTAATGAATTTTGGCATTCAAGTACGGTTGTGCGATATGACATGAAACAATATAAATGTGTCAATCCATAACGTTTATGCCGAAGCAGCTAATAATCAGACTGCAAAGCCATTTAATCACATTCATTCACAACATTGTGCTAATGTTTTGTTGGAGGGGGTTTCATTCTGTTCTGCTTTGCTCTAACCAATCAGTGGTAGTGATGTATGTGTCCTGCGAGCACCATTTTAAGTAGACACAGAAGGTGTGGTAGCGATTACTTTTTTGCGTTTTCCAGATTGATCAAAGAAACACGTTGATTTACAAGTTGTTATTTCTGCAGTGCCAATCTCATCCACGCCTGTCGCCATTTTTCTGTTGCTATTTTAGCTAGCTCGGGAGCTAGCTAGCTATGGAGGAAGATGATGTCCCCATTTTTAATCCCACCTACAAAGCTCTGATTGGTTGTTTCTCCAAAGGTCCGAAACAGTCGTCAATGAGCTCAGCACCAGAGCTATTTGAATCGCTGACCAAATCTGACACGTGGGGGGGGCGATTCAGAGGTCTGGAACCAGGCTAGTGCCGAGGTAGCTATCCCTTTAATATATCTGGCTGTATTATTAATAGTATTTATAAAATATTGAGCAGGACTTCTGTATGACAAAATTTTGCTGAATGCCTTCATTGGTCAGATATCTCCAAAACTGATTTTCCAGAAAATGTTCTTTGTCATGATGTACATCAAAATTGCTATATAAAAGTATTTTATCCACATCACCAAAATCTACATTTATTAATCAGAAAATGTATCAGTGCAACTGTGATTGGCCTATGAGTCTATTAATATGAATTTAAAAAATGTACGAGGAGTTCTAGTCTATTTGGATTTTACTTGCAGGTCAAGCACAGCTATCCAACAAAAGCCCATTGTGTTCTGCCAGTATATCAGCAGATGCATGAATCAGTTTTTGTAATTACCAAGGGGATCAAACAAAACAAAAATGATACATTGGCTTCAAACATACATAATGAACACAATGCTGGATGGACTGATACAGCCTCCATTTGCTGGATTTTCCCAGCACTTCACATTGTTTGCACTTGCTTAGGTAATATTGTGATCAAATTAGAACATCTGAAACTTTCCTTGGGGTCTTGGCAAATTCAGTGAACCGATTCCCAATCTATTTGGCTATTCATACAGTATACTGAGCCACCAGTTATTTTTTTAAGGCTGGCAAGTATACAGACGGTATGAGAAAGATAATTATCAAAGTACCGTCATCCTCTACCGCATGAGTGCAAGAACATGTGTCAAGTAAGGTAGATGTTTGTCAGGTAGTCACTGCAGGTGCTGGTCCTTTAAAATGTCATCAGCCTTGGAACATCAAACACAAACACACACAAGCATGCCGAAGCACAGTGAAATACACACCCACGTGTACAAATATTCCCTGAAGTTTCTAAACCAATCAGTTTCGCTACACATGGCCAGGCCTTGGATGAGGGAGCACTGGCATCAAACTGCTGGACGCTGAAGCCTTCGGCATCAGTGCGACAAGCTGCCCAGAGTATAATTGTACTGGGAGCATGTGGAGGACTGGCAGTCAATCAGTGTTAACATTCACCTTTTTTTCTGCTGGCAAAACCCCAAAGCTATCTCATTACTCCCCCCCCCGCATTGATCAAATAGTAAAGCTCCAGGGAGCAATAGCACTCAGTTCGGACCATAACACTTCCAGTGAGAGGGGATTAACACATGACAGACATCATGGGGTTGGACTGAACAAGCTGAAGGTGACAGAAAACAGAAAAAAAGTGTTTTCTGTACATTTCAAAGATGGTATCTATCATCTGTACTTGGATGCAACTAAATAAAAGCGATTATATTTTACTTGTAATTCCTATCATCTGCTGCAAATTCAAACTCAAAAACTTGGGAAATTAAAACTTCTGAGCTCATCATCATTCAATCCCTTTTCCAGTATTTATCTCCCAAAGAAATTGGAAACAGACGATACCAATCACACTGTTTTCATAACCCTACCACATCCATGCACCCTTGAGCTACACTCTTATCACATAAAGCATTTCTTAAGATAGAGATGAGTTTTTTGACAGAGCTGATATCATCTTAAAATAATGCTGTAGATTTTTTTTCTCCCTGGTAACAGTGTGTGTCTCTGTACCAAGCTACTGTTGTCATCTGATATGTGTATCTCACCCTGTCTGACTTAATGTGATGGGTGGAAGTATTCTTGGAATTTGAACCATGTGTCAGACGGCAAACTTCAGATATCAAATGTTCCATGTACAAACTTAACAAACAGTTACATAAACACACTGGAAAAAAACACAAAGTAGTATCCGACTAAAACATCTCTTGTCTCTAAACCTGCTTTTCGACTCTATCCATACTCAGAGATTCATACCCAGACACTCTTAAGAGGAGTTTATGAATATAAAGTCTACACCAGCAGCAACAGCTGCAGCTCTGGAAGATAAAGGTGTCCAAAGGAATTAGACTCAGCTTCCACAGCTAACCTTTCTTGTGGTCTGGGACCCTGAGGCCAGGTGTGTGTGTGTGTGTGTGTGTGTGTGTGTGTGTGTCTGTATATAAATGTGTGTATGGGTGTTTTTTTTTTTANATTTGTCTTCATCAAACAAGTCATGAAGTACAATTTTTAATTTCACATTAGATCAAGTCTACTTCTATCATTTAATTTTCCAGTTTCATCCCCCATGTATGTGAGTCTAGTCAGTTAAAGGTACTGTATGTATCAGCGGTTCTCAACCTTTTCAGTCTGATGTATCCCGAAAGCTCTATCAGATGAGCTCAAGTACCCCTTCACTGACGTCACTTGTCATGTTCTAAATATTTACATTTTATTGATTTTAAACTAGATGTTACTTAACACTAATGATTATATAAAAGTGGATATTTTTCATACAAGACACAAGATAAAAGTGTCCTAGATTTGTCAGTGTTTAGGCTTGGTCTCATGTCTTTTATCAAGTTTGCCTTTGTACTATCATAACCACACAGAATCTGGGGGTTTCAACCATTTATCCCTTACGTTTCTATTTTGTCTCCTCTGCTCGCTCGCTCACTAGTTTCCACACATGCACATGTGGTGTTCAGGTGTTATAGGTCAGACTCATGGTGGGCATTGTCCTGTCCAGTTGGCCTGTCGTAGCTGGTGGTTCATTAGTTACTGTGGTATTAATATACTAAAGATCAGCCTCACACCAATGTGTAATCCTACTTGTGTGTTTATTTTCCTCCTAAACACATGTGGATGTGGATATATATTTTTACCAATTCGTAATTTCTGTTTTTTTCAATCTAGCTGAGATACTCCTCAGTCTATGTATCCATGGTAACTGCAGAAGTTACCCTTGGGGTAAACGTATCGCTGGTTGGGAATCACTGCTGTATATCATAGAGAGATTACTTCTGAGAAAGGGATATAATTACTGAAAAAAATGACACCATTGTCAAGATAATTAGTAGCCACTGTCTGTCACAGCTATTGGTGCTGTTTCCTAAAATTAACCCAAAATGTTGGAAATGACTTGGACATGACTTGGTCACCTGTCCGATGATCATTAGAAACATATGAGGTATGTTACTCAACAGATTTTGTGTAGTTTTGTTTATTTTTTTGTTCAAACTTCACAAGTGATACCCCTAAAAGACAATCCCCATAAAAATAAAAAGAGAGAAGAAGAGGAGAAAAGAGCCACGCGTGAGCAGGAAGTGGTCATGACACAGACAGAGCGCAACGCAGCTGCATCCGGTGGACATTCGAGCTACGAATATCCACTTTCCTTTCCTTGTAGAAGGAGGATGTTGCTACATGCCTCTGTTTTCTCTTTAATTGTGCTGGAAATTATAAATATGTTAGAAGGAATTTCATTAATTTGCCCTTCACTCATTCCTTCATTTAATATTATCATAAACTCTTCATACGCAGCAAAAACAAACACGCTATTAGATTGGAGAAGTGGGTAGACAGAAGTTGTGTAGGTTTTTTTAATTTAATTTAAATATGGACTATACTTCTACAATTCTCTCACCCATTTAAAGACAACAATCTAACAGCACCATCCTCTCTACAATGAGCCAAGCAAGCACTTCAACGTCATCAGTGTGAGAGGCCACTTTTAATGAAAGAAAGAATAGGAAATAAGGAAAGTGACAGGAAGTGGTAATTAAAGCACGACAGAGAGGTGAGAAAAGCCTGTTTAGTGGACCTTTCTAGGCAGAGACCTTTGTACATTGACAGAAATGGCCACATGAACACAGTGAAGTGTGAGCAACGTGACAGGTTTAAAAGTCTCAAGCAGCCCTTAGTTGGCATTTCAACAACTCCGTCTTCTACGCAAACTGCATTTATCAGCCACTTCTGCCTCTCTCTCGGCTCTCGGATGCTCTATCTCAGGGGAATCTGAGCAGAGAACTACAGGCAGAAAATTGAGTGAGGCTTTGTCTTGCAACCCATGTCACTTTTTCCTGTGAAAATCACTCTATCCCTCTCTGTCAGCTGTCACCTTTCCTTTAATCACTTCCTTCTCCTCTGCACAAGGAACTCTATTAATATTATAATGCCATCAAGGTGGGGTGATCCTGTTATTGGTATGCATCTGATACTCAACCGGGGCTATTGTTTTCAGAAGACCGTGACAAGGCGCAGCCAAGCTAGCAAACTCTATAACCTTATACTTCTCAAGTCTCCCATGGCCCCATCTGTGCTTCCATCAAAAACATTGCAAGGACCTACTATCCACCCTCACCTCTCCAACACTCCCGTCATTCCGGCTGGAAATATAGACGTTGATCATCACAATACACCACACCCCTGTAAAGTCTAAAGCAGTATTAAAAGCACATTCACAAGTACGGCAGCAGATTATAATCCATCTGAAACAGGTGGGGCTTTTAGTGATGGGAAATATTCATACAGAGATTCACTTTTGATGGAAGGGACTTAATGTCACCTCTGCTGACAGGCGCCATTTCAACAGCCGCTCATTAAAGTTACTCAGAGAAGAAGTCAAACTGGATGCAGTGGCATTTGTCGCTCAGCGGCACGCCGTTTTCATCTTAACTACGACTACAATTCTCTGGCTGTTCTGCCCACACATCATGCTGCAGTGATTCATATAAGGGGAGGAGGAGAGATCCGTCAGGGCGTCTCCTGCTCGGTCTGTATTTAGTGTTGTTTACATGGCTAGAGGTCACATCAGAATGGCGTAGGTAACAGCTCATGCAACACCTGCCATTGAGCCCCTCAGGTCATGTTGACAGTTGTTAGCTCTGATTTGTGTAATGAGAGTGTCGGATCATTGTCACATTACTTAAAAGGCCCAGCTTTGTGTGTGTGTACAACATGTATGTCTACCACACACAGTATGATTGTGTTTATCTATACATGCATGTGAATGTGTGTGTATGTGTTAGCGAGACTATATTTATCTCCAGAAACATCCAGAATCAGGTTTTCACATACAGGGAATTTGCCATGGTATTTTGGTGCATAACAATAAACATACTAAGAGAAAATTAAAAGTAGAAATAGAAAATCTGACAATAAAACAATAAAAATATGTACAATATATCTGTTTTTAAGATGAAAGAGCTGTACAGTTACGGGCAAGAATGTGCAAAATATTGACCAAGAAATGTGCAGTTCACAGTATTAAGTATAAAGAATGTGTGCAATGTACAGAGATAATAATCCCAAAGATGTGAGTTAATGTAATGCATTGAGTCAGATGTAGAGACTGCACATTAATGTAACGTGTAGTGTCTATGTGGAGGCAATAAGAGTCCATGTCAGGGGTGTCGCGGGCCTTGTTAATGAGGCCGTCACATTCACATCACTTGAACGCTAACTGGGATAGATACTTTCTAAACTTTCTGTCTGATTAGTCGCTGCAGTAATGCCATAGTAATGAGATCAGCAGGCTTTTTGTTCAAGATTAGAGGTGTATGGTAGTAAGTATAAAAATGAAAAAGAGCTTAATAAGAAACACTTTTAAACAGCTCTGCACTGGATAACCAAGTTATGAAACTAATATGTTTGCCTAATGCAGGAGTCAGGATCGATTGTGTCCAGCTGTGACCCAGCCGGTTGTTACATGGGCCTCCAAATCTGACATATGAAGTCTATTCATGCCCGATTATTATCAAGAGGAAGTCTCTGTTTGCAGCTCTAATGAGGAAAGGATGGAGGACTGGGGTGACGCCATGAAGGCATGGATGTGGAGGTGGATCACAAGTCAAGTGGCTTTGCTTCTCTGCTCTCTCTTCTCACTACACTTAGCTGATAGGTCGATGAAGCCAAAACCCTTGAAATTCCGGAGAGTATGCTTTTCTTCTATTATTCTCCAACTAAGTGATTAAAGATCTAATTTAATCCAATCTTGCGGTCACTGTAGTATGGATGAATAATTACTGTGTTGTTACCAGTTATTTTTCAAGGCTTTCTAAAACCAGCCTGCTTCACACTACACAATAGCACATCAGGAGGCATTAACCTGCTCTGTCACACCAGACACTAAGAATTTAGTGGGAAATACTGCCACCTGATGGCGACAGCCGCCGACTACGACAATATTCTTTTGAGAGTTCACGGTTGGGGTGATGAATGAAACCATTAGATGGACCCAGGTGCTTCCAATTTACAAACAGAAAGCCAAGCCAATCCAGGATCAGAAGTTTATAGCTTTGTAGCTAATGGTCTGCATGAGTAACCGAGAGCCGAGTCTATTGAATCTTTGCTTTCAAAGAGAATGGATGAGAAGAAGAGGATTCCCAAAGTCCCACTCAGTTTTCATTGGAGGAATGCTGCCAATCATACTGGATATAAAACATGTGAGGAGTTAATGTGTAATAAGTAAGTAAGTAACTTTATTTATGCAGTGCTTTTCTAGAGCAATCATGGGAAACTGTTTCACAAGCGAATAAAACAAAAAGAATAACCAATATTTCACATACTGATTAGAATGATAGAGCCAAAAACCAATGAAAAATGAATGATTTAGCATGTTTTAACCCACTTTAAAAGATATTAGTCTTTTTGCTATTCTTTTTTATTTCATTGTTATGTGGCAATGCCGTTGCCAGAAGGGACTCTTTTGAAATCTCTCCCTGTTTGCTAATACAAAAAATGATCAAATTCACATGATCCTAAGGTACTCAGTTGTTCTCTGGGTTTGATTTTCTGAAAACACAGCTCATGAATGCAATGCTATCCTGCAGCGGACTCTCAAAACTCTCACGGCAGTTTTGAAACCAGTTAATGTACCACCAAGGAGAGTTTTCCAGGAGTTCCAGGTATTGTTTATGCTGTACGGCAGGCAATATTTATTGTAGACTTTATACATATGAGTTCAAAATATTGGTGCTTTTCTCACACACATTACAAATGAGTTTATTTTACCCAACATAACCAGCTGTTGCTTTTGTTTCATATTAGAACCAACCTGTTATGCAGTAGGGTTGCTCTCCTGTCCAGGTCCCATCATCCAGACAAGTGCGATCTGTTGACCCGTACAGTATGTGGCCTTCATTGCATGTGAAGCTCAGAGTGTTCCCCTCTAGGTAATGTGTCCCATTTTTCTCCCCATTCCTGGGTGTGGGAAGCCAGCCACAAGACACCACTAAAGGAACAATAACGCATTCAAAAATCAATATTAAAACCATCATGTTGTCTTAACTAGTGATAATCATATGTGTTCTAAAGAAATGCAGATGTATGAACACAGGTAACTTTCACTTATGCTAATACTTTCACTTCATTAAGCCTTCTTCTGGCATTATATGACTGAGGAGTATGAATTCCTAACCAGAGACAAACAAGCTCTTACTTGGTCCTGTATATTACATTTTCATTTTCATGCCATTATTTATTCAAAGACAGAACAAGCAACAATAACATGTAATCACCCACAAATGATACAGTTGCCCTTTGGCATCAACACAGACTAAATAGACACAAATGCATCACCATGCTTTTGACTATGAGTATAAAAGACAATGAATAATGGACAGAGATTGATCTTGTTTCACATGGTACCTGGCTCCAAGGCTTTCATTAGGGCCCGATGACTTTGGTAGGCCCTGAGTGTGGCGTTTCCCATTGTGAGGCTCCGAGTGGTCAGGATATCATATTTACAGAACTTTGCTCCTTCTCCAAAGCACATCGTCAACATATCTGCCACCAGAGGGTCATCGGGTCTCTCAGGTAGAGAAAAGGCAGGAACAAAAGCAGGCTCGTGGCTTGGTGGGAAATAGTAGGTATCCAAAAGGTACTTTGAGTCATATGTGAAAAGGGAAGACTTCTTTGAAACCTTCCCTGTGGATAAAAATAAAACACAACACCAGTTAAGATGTGCACCCATTTCGGATTGTTGGTTAGAAAACAAATTACAGGTTTGGGACTGATCCTAAATCACACAAGAACATCCTCAACTGCATTACAGCTTTTACATTACAATCACACAAGCAGTATCTGAAACGTTTTACCCAATATAGAATAAGCAAAGCACATGTAGGAAAACATTAAAAACATGTGTAAGAATGGGTAAATAGAGAGACTGACTAATAACCAACTTTTTGGGTTGAGTTTTCATAGCAACTGATCAGACATGGCTAACCACGTTTATGGAAATTATTGCCACAGCAGCTTATGTTTGACCAATGAGACTGCTTGGCCCAAACCACCTATTTTCTAAAACATGGAATTAAAAACAAGAGAATATGAGGCACGCTATAATTTGGAGATAAGAGCATAACTCTAAGAGATCAGTGCAGGACACACACAGCACGCTGTCCTGGTTTTCTTTTGGCGCAGATGTTGATGCATACAAAAATGTCACTCTATCGTATCGGCAACAATAAATCCTTTACTTCCCACAAGCTTAAACTGGGTGTTTGCTGCACTTGGACTGAAGCAAATGATTTCAGTCAAAAGGTCAAGCGCATGAAAAGTCAGCTACTCACCGGCTTTGAGGGATATGTACTGTAATTACAGCTGAGACATTATTATCATGTATGTATGCGGTCTGGCCCCAACTGTGTTCCAGAGATGTGGTTTCACTTGCACAGTATGGTCACAGCCCCTTTAATAGATTATCTCTCTGTAATCTATTAAAGCTGCACTAACTCCAAACATGTGCCTTGTTTTCTTCCTGTGCACTCTTAAAACATTTGTCGATGTGACTCAAATATGGTAGTCATTTATGGGTGGGTAATTTATTAGGAAATCACAGAATCCCTAATCAGCTCTTGCCCTTCTAAACATGCAACATGGCTTTCTACACAAAATCAAAAAGTTTATATTTGTGCTGCTTTGAGAGAGAAATTATTATTTCAGAATTGATCAATCTGATTGATGTTTGCACAAACACAAGTTCAACAGTCACACTCACAGCCAGCTCCAAAGGTGAAGATTTCCTCCGGCGTGGCATCGGCTGAGGAGATGACCTCTCCTAGCTGGGTCAACAGGTCATCTGATGGGTCAGAGTCCATCAGACCAAGGAGACCCTGAGTGTGGTTGGTAAACTCCTTTGGAAGCAGGACAGTCACTGCCATGGTTCCTTCATGCACACGAACCTCAACGCCAACTCCAGAGAGGAAGATTACCGTCACATTCTGAGGACCGGGGGAGAACACAAACACTCCTAGAAAAGAGAGATTGTGATTGTATTTTTAACGCCTCTTTTGTTGATTTTATGAAAGATAAAAGTCTTAAAAACATGCACGTTCACACTAAAATCTACAAACCTTACAACTTTTACAAAACACAATGGTATAACACAAAAATGGCACACTACAGTAGATGTCAGTACATCAAGGCTGCACTAGGCCACATTTAACTGTACAAAATAAATAAACTAAGGTTGTAAAAGAAAATACATCATCTCATCCTCTTTAAACACCATGACTCGCATTAAATTTTTATGCCTGTTTTGGTCACTGGTGGAAAACCTCATCAGAAGAAGTGGTGAATCAAAACTTCAGAGTAATAAAAAGTAAAAGCTTTTCTTCCCTATCTTAACCTTTACCAGACGTAGAAAAGACATAATTTAGAGGAGAGGTGTTACTGATTACAATATTTCATGGTATGAGGTTCTTTAAATTGTCTCCTGCAAATCTCTTGCTGCCACTTTGTGCCATCAAAGTTAATGATGTCTAGTCCGCAGCTGGTCTAAATCATCTCACCGTGTAGGTCCATCCATCTTTGCTCGGCGAAAGGAAGGACCTTTTGGTTCCTTAGCACCTGAAGGTGGCCCTCTGCTAGACGCACCTCGATGACATCAGAGGCCTTCTCCTGCATAGCCACTGATGACAGCCATGTGGCTTTGGCCAAGGTACCTTGGTGGTCAATATAAACGTCACATTGTTACAGATATGTAGTTATGTTACTATGAAGTTAGTATTCTGAAGTCAAGAATAGTTTCATCGCCATTTAAGTCTCTGCAATATCAAATAATCCAGATGTTTGACTTCACTTATCTAACAAGGAGAATATTAATGACATCTGGCCATCTACAGTCACTTGGCCCATGGCTGCTGTGAAATTCTAAACAATGAAGCAAACATCTGTTCTTCTTCACCACATCCAACCCCAGGAGATAATAAGCGAAAACAAGAGGGAACTAAGGAAATAGGCTGTCATTTTACAGAGCCAACATGTTTTACTCACACGAGGACCTGACATCACTTGCTCTCAGAACTGTGTAAAAGATAAGAGGGAGCCTTAAACGCTTCTTTAAAGAAGACAAACAAAATTCAGCAAGACATACCAAGGTCAATGTGTCTGAGCAAACTCTAGAAGCAGGCAATCAATCTAGTGGCTGATAAAAAAAAATAAAAAAAATCGAACCATAAAATAGGTTTCTCTGAAGAAATCCCGGAACAAGTTTCATCCAAACAAAGCTTTAAGCTGAAAGTGAGAGATACAGTAGCAGCATGGAGATGAAAGAGGGGACACAGACGGGGCTTTCATGTTAAATGTGGACTCACCGTTCTTAAGTTTCACCTGTTCTGTTCTGGCCTGAACACTCAGCTCTCTGTCTGGTGAAGACACAAGGCTGAACTGCCCTTTGCCATTGAAAGTGTAGCTGAGGCCGTCGAACGTTATGAAATGCGGATCCCCAAGGACAACACCTGTGAGGTGTCGAGAAACAAAGCAGTTTTGCATCAAATACACATTTTGGCACAAACATATTTATTTCAAACAGTACACCACTGATCTCTCATTCATCTGAACGTTGGTTTTCTCATATCAGTATGTGGCTTGCTGTTGCGTTTATAGTCTCTGGAGAGCAGGTCGTCAATTGTATGATCCAATATATTTCCACATTTTAACTCTCAGCCGCACTCTGTAATTCATTTACTTCTCCTGCAAACTGATCTGGTATTACCTGCTACTCTAATGTCCATTTGCAGAGTAGAGTATATGTGTGTTGCCACGCAGAGGCATTAAACACAGATCAACCAACACACACATAAACACACACTCTGCCGCTATTTCTTGAGGTTTGTGATGTACTTTTTCCAGTCTCCGTTTTACCCAAAATTCAGCCACAGAAACCAGAATCAAGACTTTATATTCATCCAAAAATAGGTACTGTATGCTCGATGTTAATAAATAAATTATATCTTGTCCAAAATGATTATGACATACATCTACATATCATTTAAATTATTATAAACTAAAAATACAACAAAAGATGCATGTTTGATACTTACTTCAAACTAATTTCAATCACAAAATCAATTTGACTGTAAGACAAAAGAAAAGACTTTTCACACGTTCCTCCACACAGGAGAAAAACTTTCTGTTTGCTTCACTTTCAGATGTTTCAGATGACTAAAATAACAAACTACAAAACTTATGGATCAAAGTGGATGAGCAACTAATGAAGAGGAAATCAGACAACAGATTAAACTGGTTAATTAGGTCTTAATAGGGCCATCATCATCACTGTGCTGTACTATGCTTGATTATTATTTTTTTTATCCATTTTGTTTGTCCTTCTGATATCTGTTAAGCACGGTGTCACAGTCTATGTGTTGAAAGCAATCTATAAATACACTTGATTTGACTTGTGAATGGTCTCACCAGCTCTTGGGGGCTGGTAGTTGCGACACCCACTAGAGGGTCGGTGGTTGAAGTAGATGTGGCAGTGGTCAGACCACAGGCAGCAGTAGTAGAAACTCATGACATCGTAAAGCCAGTGGGAGTACCCCGGCACCCGTGGTGGCTCCCTGTATGGAGGTGAGCCCCAGTCATGAGCCCTATCTGGGGTGCTGCCACCGATTGAGTCTCCCGTCAGCAGCAGAGCACCTGTGCTGTCATAGCAGCACTGCTGCCCTGATCCATGCGTAGGACTGGAAATATGAGAAGAAAATAATGTCAAAAAAAGGGAAAAATTGCTTGTATTTTTTAAAAGGTTGATTCTGTCTGCCTGTCAGTCCTACCTGGCCTGAATTGCTCTGACGCAGTGGACACTGCCTGGGTGATAAGAGCACACACTGCCCCTCTCAATGTCACAACTATAGTCAGTCTGAAATAACACAGTGAATAAAAATTAGTCTCAGTATAATAATATATGTGATTTAAAATGGTCTAGCAACAGAAACATTTAGGATCAACAATCGATACTGACTGATCAGTGTCAATCCTGTTGACTTTTACAGAACTCTTATAAAGTAAGTGCCCTTAATGCTGATCACATATTAGGATTTAACACAAAACATGTTCCCTAAATTAATCCTGAGTCTTTGTTTCCTTAGAGGGACATCGATGAATACCAATCATTTGCACTATCAACTGAATCACTGCAGTGCTTTTGTTTACTTCCTGAAACTCAGACTAACTAATCGTAGTCACTGGCCACAATGTGACCGTCATCCATGGGAATCGTTTTAGCATAATTCTGTGTCATTTGGGGATTTTACTTGCAACATTTGCCATACAAATTTGACCTTGAATACATAATTCTTTCTCTGATTTATCCGGTTATAATTATCTTTGACTACGATGAGCACATGGGTATTGTTTGCAGATTTCAATGTCCTTGTGTGTTATCCAAGTACTGCTTTGGGGACAGGGGTTTTAAAAGTTATTGACCTGAAAATGTAATACAATTTATAACAGGAACTGTGCAAAACCTGCATGATACAATTCTTGGTCTCATATTGAATGCTGGTCTAGACAAACAGTCTAGAGACAAAGCATTTATTTGCCTGACCATCTTCCTACTGCTTCCATATTTTCTCTAAAAAAGGTCTTGAGTAATTGTTATTATTTCAATTTGGGTAACAGAAGATATCACTCTCACAATATTTGGTAATGTCACCACACCCAGATCTTTCTCTACCGTCATCAGAGTATTAATTGAATTGCTAGAACACATTGCTATTAACCACCTGCTGAAAAAGCCTACTATAGCCTACTAAGCTATTATAGCTACCACTATGACTACTTCTTCAACTGAAAAACTAAAATATCAAAAAATAAAATAAATTAAATTTTAATAATATGATAATACCAGATTAATTGAAGTGCACTCACATGAAACCTGCCAGTGTCTGCTCGGGCCTGTGCCAGAGTGCAAGGACAGTCAATGAGCTCATCCAGGAAGCTGGGCAGCCTCTTCTCAAGGACGTCCCACTGCAGACACTTGCTCTTGGCCCAGGCTGCAGAGTCATCTCTGAAAGCCTGCTCCAGGTGCCAGGCTAACACATGACCTCCACTCCAGAGCCCCTGTACATCCCTGCGTATAAACAATTGTCATTCAGTTACTTTGAAAGAGATATTTTTCAAACTAGGGCTGGAATTAGTTATGTGATGATTTTTTTATCTAACAATCAATAAATCGTTCCCCTCTGTTTGCCAGAACCAACAGTAGCAAAAATATTAAATTATTAAATTATTTAATTTTTGTATGTAAAACAGAAAAACGCTGCAAATCCTCACATTATGATATCAATCAATATCAAAATATTGTTGATTAATTTTCCGTCAATCGTTGCCTTTGGTCTGACCAATACTGCCAGTACTGAACTCTGGAATCAATGTGACACTCTACATACAGCCCATGCTCATTAAACTATTTTTATGTTGGTTATCGCCTCCATAAGGAAAGGTAAGGCACTTTGAATTTTAAGTTTAAGTCTCTGCTTTTTTTTCAAGGACTGTGCCAATTCATAGTTTATAACAGCTGTAAAAATAGCAGCATTACAATGAATCTGCAGTTTTTCCCGGTATCAGCCAAATATGGGCAGAAAAAAAAAGTTTCGTTTAGTATTCTTACGTTGCATGTTTTTATTAAGACTGGAATACTTCTGACATGCTTGATATGTATTATGGATACCTTGCTCCATCTGACTTAGAACTAGCAGTGATGCGGATATTCCCCAACTCCCAGTCAGAGTAGTCTTGTGAGGGCTCGGGGATGAAGCTGAAGGCACCAGTGTTGGGCAGATTTCTGCCGAGAGAGTACAGATAGCTCAGCTGGGCCTGCAGAGAGGATGATAATCCATTCGCTCCTGCTTCTGCGCTCCTGCTGAACTCTCTGTAACCCCACAGCTCTATGTTGACCTGCTCTGCTTCAACCAAAGAGCTGTTCCACATCATCTTAAGCCGTCCTGCCATGTTCAGCGTGCCGTAGTACTGCCACTGTGTTTCATTCACCAGGGTGACTTCAAAGGCAGGGTCAGCTTTACTGGGGTGGACTAACACAGTGAAAATATTAAGGGTACACACAGATAACTAGTTTTGGGGCTCCAAATTAAAAATAGGTGATGTTGTGCTACCAAAAGAAGAGAGAAGACAAAATAACTGCAATAGAAAGGTCACTTTGCTCAATAACAAGTCTTTATGAAACTGTTGCATAAATAGTTAGGCTATATGCTGATCAGAAGTAATACGTACTGCAAAATGTATCATTTAATCTTTACACAATGGCACCAGTTCATATTTTCTGGATGATAAGAACATATCTTGTTAAAGGTAAAGGTTAAAAGGTTAAAGGTATTCTTTGAATAGCATTTTAAATCATTTCTGATCACGGATCCTAAATCAGTGCAGTGTATAATGGATTCTAAATCAAACAAATCAAATCACAGATTCAGGTATTTGCAAATTCAAAGATGGAAAATCCTCATTTTTATATTTCAGCAACATACCTGACAAGTACTCTCCAGATCTGTCAAAGTGTACTCCGTCTGTTGAGACGGCAAACGGTATCCAACCCGTCTCATACAATAAAGGAGAGATACAGTAGGCGTGGCCTTCAGCATCAATAAACCCTTCTCGTTCAATCTCACCTTTGAACCTGCAACAAAAACAGACAAGCTTGAATTTTTTTGTTTTTTGGCTAGCTACACAACATTACTAATTTGTTCTTAATACTATTTCTCTTCTGTAAACACTTTGGTCTCACTATAGTCAGTAGAATAACTATTTCAAGTGCTTTCATGCAAAATAACAAGAACACTCTCAGAAGGTAATAATAAGTTTCAGGTTTGAATTTGCAACTTTAAATGGGAGGCCATCACTGAAACATATGAGACAATAGTAATGGAAATTAAGCCTAAACTATTGTACATACTTAAATTATATTCATACTGCAATATCAGAGGATGCAATATGTAATTTCAAAGGCAGCAT
>NTHP01000777.1:173816-188931 GCA_003416845.1 Oplegnathus fasciatus
CACACACACACAAAATGCTACATTGCTAGGCAACACATTGGTTGTATCTGGAAAGTGAGTTACAATTATCAGTGAGTTTGTTTTTCTCACCTGTCTGAATGGGAGTGTGTGAATCTTTTGCACCAAAAAGTCCTCCACAATCTGCCCTTTGGTTCAACTTCTCCTCTCGTTCATTCTCACCGCATACTATAAACAGTCCTACAGCCTCTCTGTCCCACTGCGCTCCTCAAAGGTTTCAAACACTTTGATCAGAAAGACACACTGCAGTCAGAACTGTGACAGAGATTATTGTCAAAACCAGCAGAAAGGTCGTGCACACCTCTTAGAAGGTTAAAGTTCCTAAGTGAACACAGGAGTGCAGTTCAAACAGAGTTCTCTGTTCATCTTCTAGCACTATGCAGCTGGATCAGATGCTTCTCAGTTGGAGGACAGCAATCTTCCAAAGGGAAAAAAAGGGGACTAGAGAACACTGATCAGTTTGCAGCCTTTAATAATGCAAACAGATGAACGTTTTCACACAGCTGAGTCTTCATCTGAGTCAAAATGGACAAAGACATGAGGCAAACAACACATATAGCCAACCAGAACAGGTGTGACATTTGTCATTGGATAATTAGTTGGACAGGAGTTCAAATCTATTGGACGATGAATCCAAGGGTGGGAGTTGCCACACCCCGTGTCCAAGTGCCACACCCCATGTATGAACACCACATCAGGAGCAAAAGAACACAGACGTCACCTGGAGGATCCAACGTGAGCATTTTAACATTTAGCATTTCACTAAACCAGCATACACCTGTTGGTCATGCAACATCATGGGTGTGTTTGATTTGATTCACTTAGGGTACTCGCAGGGTGGTGCATTAAATCAGTGATTAATTAAGGTAGATGCAACCTTTTTTAACTATTCTGAGATACAATAATAATCTTAACCATAAACCAATAATGACTCGGCCGTATACCAGTATATCAGTTGTTCCACCTTCTTCTGTGTGAGGATTTATTGCTTTTCTCTGTTCTATTTCAATGTAAAATGAATATTTTGGGCTTTTGGACTGTTGGTCAGACAAAAAAAAAGACATCTGAAGACGTCATGCTCTGGGAAACTGATTTGAACCGTTACTGTGAAGTTACTGTAAAATCTGTTAATAAATTAAATAGCACCATCTGCTGGTAAGAATATGAGATGTTAGTTATTTACTTACAAGAAAGGAAAGTGAAACTTAAAGCTGTTTTTGACGTTGTTGAACGGAGCTGAGACGCCATTACAGAGTGAAGGATCTCTACTATATACACAAATCAGAAAGATTGTAATCTGTTATTCAAAAGGGACTTGGATTTGGTGAGTCTTGCTGTTAAAGGATAATTCACATATCAGAGCAAATGGCTGAGAGAGCTCTTGTTGAAAGTTTCCTGAACTGCCATGTGTGTTCAGAGACTTTCAGAGATCCTGTGTCTCTGAGCTGCAACNACTGTCAGATCCACAGCTGGTCTCAGGAGCGCTGATAGATGTGGCCAAACACCTGGGCAACCTGTCCTTCAGAGTCTGGGAGAAGATGACGGACAAGGTCCACTTCAGTCCTGTCATTCTGGACCCAAACACTGCAGACCCGATTCTCTATCTATCTGATGATCTGACCAGTGTGAGACGTGGAGACACAAACCAGCAGCTTCCTGACAATCCAGAGAGATGCATTAAGTATTCCACTGTTCTGGGCTCTGAGGGCTTCAGCTCAGGGAAACACAGCTGGGAGTTGGAGGTGGGAGACCATCCTGTCTGGCTTGTGGGTTTGGTTAAAGAGTCAATTGACAGGAAGGGAGAGCGAAATCAATTACCAGAATATGGAATTTGGTGTTTATGGCATGGTAATGGAAAATACACTAATGGTCTTGGTGAGACTGTCACAGTGAAGAAGAGTCTCCAGAGGATCAGAGTCCAGCTGGACTATGACAAGGGGGAGGTGTCCTTCTACAGTCCTGCAGACATGACTCGCATCTACACTCACAGAGACACTTTTACTGAGAAACTCTTCCCATTTTTAGGTGTTGGAAAAGCTGGTGATGCCAAAACCACTGATATCAAAATCTGTCAAACGGAGATTTCTCTGTGATGTTCAGGCATGTTAATTGTTATTGTTGTTGTTGTGGGTGTGTGTATGTGTGTGTGTGTGCATGTGTGTGTTAGGCTGCCATAAACTTTCAGAGAAGTTATGCTTTACACCGAGAGTCTCAGTGATACAGTATAACTAACAAGCATCGTTCATCACAATTTTTTGTTCTTCTACATCTTCTGCACATTTGATTTGGTGTCAAAGGTCACAGAAATGTTTTGCTTACAATCTAAAATGAATTATTCAAACTGGTTTTTATGTAGATTTGTTCTTTTTTTGGAATCTCAATTGCTCTCCATCAGTGTTTGTAATCAATATAAGTTCAGCCTATAAAACAGAAATGGAAACTTTTGTTTTTTTTATTTTTGACTTTCCACTTATTATTAAAATGATGTCAATTGAATATTTGTTCATGTTTTTTTTGTATCTTCTTACATTGCTGCTTTGTTGGTGAGATCCCTTTGTCCCTTATTCCTCAAAGGAAAACATTCCTCATGAATACTTTAAAAAGTAAGTAAATAGAGGCACAGCTGGTGCTAAAATACATTGTATGTATGTAAATGTATGTATATTTCTTTAGATGAACCATAGACGGGGTTGCAGCCTTCATTGTGTTTTATAGTGACTGGTTACTTTCATGAATAAACCATTCAGTTCAACTTTCTTTCTGGTGACACTCAGTTATTTTATGTGCAAACAATACAGTTTAGCAGTGATGTCCAACAATGATCTATTTATTATTCTTTTCAGAGACAACATACCAAAACATGCAGTTGACAGTGTTGATGTATGGGTAAAATTTCATTCTGGTTAGTTCCACAAGGTGGAGACAAAACACACATTTTGGTTACAGGCTGCTCAGTATCTTGGTCATTTTATTGATTCATATTATTTTTTCCTGCACAGCTTCGCCAATACCTTACCTTTCCTAAGGGTCTGGTAGAAAATTGCTGTTATACTTATCCTTCAAAAGATTTCTAACTATCCTTCTCCGTATCTGGGAGATAATCATAACTTTACACCTTGATCGGTTGCTTTATTCAGCAATTGTTTTATCTAATGGAGTGGTACTGAATCCAGGACATCTTGTGGGAGTCAGTCTTTAAGTGAGCAGCTCCCTTGTGTCTCATGACAAACTCGATCCAGAACATGGCTCGGTCCAGAGGCTTCATGGGTTGGTCTCTGTGCAGCCTGCTCCTGCACATTCTCCCTGTAGGACGGCTCATAAAGCACCGCCTTCACCGCCTCCAGGAAGTTGTCTTTGGTCAATGTGCCAATGTCCAGCACTTCGGCAACACCCCTTACTCTCATCCTGAACATGTTATCACCCTGGTCAAACATCAAAGGAACACCGACAATGGGAACTCCGTGATAGATGGCCTCTAGAAGTCCGTTGGTGCCTCCATGGGCCACAAACTCTCTCTCTAAGAGGTCATTTTGGGGTAGCCAGTCCAGCACCAAGGTGTTATTGCCCAGGGTGGACAGTCTCTTCCCTGTATGCCTCCAGATGACCTTCTGAGGTAACTGGGCAAAAGCAGCAGCCACATGTTCTGCTGTATCCTCAGGAAGAGTCCCCACCATGGTCCCCAAACTCATAATAATGACTCCATGCTCTGCATAGCTCTGGACAGTCCTCCAGATGTTGAGGAAGCGGCTTGGAGGGTTTACACTGAAACCCACCAATGTAGACAACATTGGGCGTGGTGGGACGAGGGAACTCAAAGGTAAAGTCAGTCCTCATCAAACAAATGTCTGCTGCCTGAACAAGCTCATCGATGTGGGCGTCAGGACCAAAGTGACGGTGGACAAATGGGGTGTAGACAGACTCTTTTAACATCACCTGGTTATTAAGTACCAATGTGGAAAACAAAACATTTTTCACCCTTTGCCAAAAAGTCATCTTATCAGTCAGTTCAGCGCCTGGTACGGGAACATATAAGAGCAGTGAGGGACAACTGTGTGATGTCCATCTTCCAGAAGTGACCATCGTACATTGAAGACCAGAGGCAGACCCAAGCGATGAGCCAGAAGAGCCCCTCCACCGAAGCTGGGGTCTGTCAGAACAACATCGTACTTGGCCTCTTGGAAGAACTGCATCAGTTTAGCATCCTCAAATATCTCTTGCATTTTATCAATCACAGCTTTGTGAGCATCATGCATCATTATCTTAAACTCCTCTACAACTTTGAAAAACGCTGAAATTGAAGTGTAGAATTCACGCCGGAGAGGCATTAATTTTGTCGTAAAATACTTCATGCTGTTTTCATCATATCCCGCAATATAATCAAAGGTGATTGACTGGTAGTGATGGGACTCTGCTTTGATGTACCAGCAAGTCTTGGGCCGGATCACTGTGATGTTGTGACCTCTGGAATGGAGCTCCTGGATGAGGACTTCCATGTTGACCCAGTGGCTTCCATCCACAGGGAAAACAAGGACTTTCCCTCCATCAGCACAGGGAAGAGAGCAGAGCAGAGCAGCCAGTGTAACCAGTCTCAACTGGATCATCTCTGAGGTGAAGCTGGAATCCTCAACAGTCGTTTTATTTCTAAATCACTTCATCAGATTTTGATTAAAAGGAACATTAAGATGTCAGGCAGGATTAAGGGTTAAGGAATTAGTTCAGTTCATTCTGTTGTAACTTTCAATCTAAAATTATATTTTATGAGAGAAAAACATCTGACATATTTGACATGTTTCCAACATCTGTGTGGGCTTCTGTACATGTTGGGAGACCTGCAGTCTGACGGGCTGAAACTTCAACGCTTATCAACAAGCTCAGTTTACACCTTGTTGTTAATAAAGTTGAGTGACAACATCTTGATTCAGTGCCAATAATTTAATGTTGTACTTACAGTGGAAAGGTGTTGTAGACTAAGAGTCTGTGCAGCTTTTGTCTCAGAGTCGGCAGCAGATCTACACTTTCAATTGTTTATTAGCTGACAAGCCTTACACTGACTGTTGTGTAATATGAATATCAACTCCCCTGGTTCCCTCCGGTCTTCCCGCCACCAGCTGACACCGATCCATAAACGTAATCCTTCATCCATCCATCCACGACCCTGATTTCTTCCCTCATCCCTTCATCCCTCACCCTTCACCCCCTTATCCCTTCATTCCTAGACCCTCACCCCTTCATCCCTCACCCTTCCTCCCCCCATTCCTTCATCCCTCGACCCTCACCTCTGTGAAATTAATAGAGTGAGTGAATTAATGGATGAACGAGTAAATAAATGACAACATGTGGGAGGAAAAACACAGCAAGTTGTACAATATTAGAAAGGTCAAATGAGGGTTGAATTAAAAGCTGACCATGTACCTGCATTTTAATTGAATGCCAAACATTTAATCAAACTGGATGAAATAAACACAGTCATACTGAAGTGCTAGCAGAACATGTTTCCTGTTACATGTTCCTGCTGGCTGAAAGATAAAAATGTTGTAAAACTGGTTTAGTGTCAGTCAGCCTGTTGAAATGTTCAGTCCTCACTGGAGGACTAAAGAAAGAAGCTCTCCTTGTTTCATGTTTATGGTGTTTTTATGAGCTGTAGAAATTAAATTCTTTATGAAGCTGACAAGAAACGAAAGATGTTTAGACATTTTCCTTTGATTTTGTTTGCCTACAGATGCATGTACCATGAATTTGTACTGTACTGAATGAAGAGAGAAATATTTACCTCTGAAAACATCCTGAAAACACCATCTGCTGGTGACAAAATGACATAGCAGCATTACCTCCTAATAATTTACCTGTAACAGAGGTGAGTGAAAATGAAAATGATTGTTGAACAGAACTGAGTCGCCATCACAGGGAGTGAGATCTCTGCTGGAAAACACATAATTGGAAGATTTTAAGCACTCAAAGGAAGAGACAGTAACTTGGTGAGTCTTGCTTTTGAAAGACATTTTAGATACCAAGACACATGGCTGAGAAAATTGCTGTTGTGGAAAGTTTCCTGAACTGCCATGTGTGTTCAGAGACTTTCAGAGATCCTGTGTCTCTGAGCTGCAGCCACAGTTTCTGTTCAAGCTGCCTGCAAAAATTTTGGGAACAAGCTAAAAACAAAAACTGTCCCGTTTGTAAAAGAAATTCCTCAAAAAAAGATCCAGGGGTGAACTCAACACTGAAGGAACTTGCTGACTCCTTTGCTAAGAGGCAGAGTAATGATTCACCTGAGACGGAAAAAGAAAAGGAGAAAGAGGAGGTTGTGTGTGATAAACATCCAGAAGTCTCTTATTGGTTCTGTGAGGACGAGCAGAGAGCTGTGTGTCCTGTCTGTGAGTTTTCTCTCCACCAGAGTCACGAGGTGGTTCCTATAGANTGCAGAAACACAACGTGCCATTCCTCAGCAGTTATAAACCCACTCAGACCAGAGCCAGAGTCCAGGGCTCACTGTCAGATCCACAGCTGGTCTCAGGAGCGCTGATAGATGTGGCCAAACACCTGGGCAACCTGTCCTTCAGAGTCTGGGAGAAGATGAAGGACAAGGTCCACTTCAGTCCTGTCATTCTGGACCCGAACACTTCAGCCCCCCGTCTCTATCTGTCTGATGATCTGACCAGTGTGAGATATGGAGACACAAAGCAGCAGCTTCCTGACAATCCAGAGAGACACACTAAGTATGCCAATGTTCTGGGTTCTGAGGGCTTCAGCTCAGGGAAACACAGCTGGGAGGTGGAGGTGGGAGACCATCCTGTCTGGCTTGTGGGTTTGGTTAAAGAGTCAGTTAACAGGAAGGGGGAGCGATATGCCACACCAGAATATGGAATCTGGTGTTTATCACATTGCAGTGGAAAATACACTGATGGTCTTGGTAAGACCGTTACAGTGAAGAAGAGTCTCCAGAGGATCAGAGTCCAGCTGGACTATGACAGGGGGGAGGTGTCCTTCTACGACCCCAAAGACATGACTCACATCTACACTTACAGAGACACTTTCACTGAGAAACTCTTCCCATATTTTAATATTGGTAACATTGGTAATGATGCTAAAACCACTGATATCAAAATCTGTCAAACTGAGATTTCTCTGCGATGTTCAGGGGCAGTGGTGAGGTCTAAGTGATTTATTTGGGTATTTATAATGGCGGTGGTTTCTTGTCAGTTATTCCAGTTAGTTTTTTATAGGTGAGAATCGTGTCATTTGAAAGTACATGAAGAAAATATAGAGACACAGGTTAAAGAAAAATATGATTTTATCTCATTCAGCAAATTACATGATGGAACACATTCCTTGGTTGTTGTATAATATACAAGATATTTCAAATCACAGATTGAGAAAGTAAATCATAAATGTAGGAATAATTAGGTGTGTGAAAATGGTGTTTTACCTCAAATCATCGTAAAACAAACTTCATTCAAACTTGACAGAAACAAAATAAAACTCACCAAAGCCGTCAAAAAAATAAATAGTAATAGTAAAATATTCAACTTGAGTGAAAAATGTGGGCATATTGCGGGGCGTTGCAGAGTGCTGTGTGGGGAGGACAGGGGTGGAGCGGACCAGCGGAGGGACAGAGCCCCTGCTCGCTGACAGACAGCTGCTGAGCGCCGTAGAGCTCTAGAGGAGAGAGCCGAGGGCATAAACACCCGGAGTCAAAGGGGATTCTGCTCTGATCAGGAGCCGTTTACTAGCGAGAGGAGAGCTCAAAGTTTATTTTCTAAACTTCTGGGATTAAAAAGTGGATTTATCTTCACTCTTGCTTCTCAACCTGTCTGCAGCAGCGAGCCACAGAGGTGCCGACCTCCACTGTGGGTGTTATAATGTAAATCGTCTCTCTTCGTCCATATTGACTGCTGACTGGAGGGGAAATGTACAGATAAGGGGGGGAGAAGACTGGAGGAATATAACAGAAAGAACCGGAGTCTCTGGTGAGTGCTGAGTTCAAACACAAATACACAGACACACCCTCAGACACAGCGGTGCTGCTGTTGCTCGCTAGGCGCTATTAGCTTGCTATCCTGGTAACGCTAGCTGGTTTGATGGTTGTGAATGCTTCAAAACAAAGAACAGAGAAGCAACACACACAGAGGGAGTGTGACTTCATGCTGTGATCAGAGCGCCATTGCTCAACTATATCTTTACATAGCAATAGCTATATTAATGTTCTAAATGTCGTATTTAGGACCTTTAAAACAATGAGCACACAAAGCATCTGCAATTTACAGCGAATGATGCAATACAAAAGTGACTGAGCCTATGGCCCACTGATGAAAGCCCTTGCATTTGCAGTATTACGACCCGGGTGTCGGCAGCGACTTTCCCGGAAAAATCACAAGCGGTGCACAGTTAGACTTTTAACAAGGCTTTTAACGCAACAGACTCACTCTTCAACTCACCTGTGTGTGAAGCAGCGTATTGTTTTTTTCGGTCTCTGCTAGTGTTGAGACTGAACAGTTACTATGGCTGAACAAACAAAGAAAAGATGGATGACTACAGATGATGAAACTTGAAACTGAAGTGAGGTCCAAAAACACACCCGCAATTACTGCTTATGCCATAGGTGCCGCGAAAGAGAACGAAATGAAAATCTTCGAGATTACAGCTTTAAAAAGCTGAGAAAATAGACAGAGAAAGGTCGAGTATCCCAGTTGTTCCACCTTCTTCTGTGTGAGGATTTAATGCTTTTCTCTGGTTTATATCAATGTAAACTGAATATTTTTGGGTTTTGGACTGTTAGTCAGATAAAACAAGACATCTGAAGACGTCACCTTTCGCTCTGGGAAACTGATGGGCGTTTTATAGGAGAAACAAATATCAAGAAAATAATCTGTAGATTGATCGATAATGAAAGTAATTGTTAGTTACAACTTCTTTTTGTGAATGGGGAAATATGTCTTTTTTTTAGGTAATAAATGTAATAAAATCAATAAATGTATTGTATATTTATATTTATATTTTTATATTATATTTATTGCAAACATATTTATTGACCTTCAAAATATTTTTTATCTGAAATGAAATAATTAGTGTTGGGTTATGTATAATGTGACAACAGACATTTTTTTCAACTGTCAGATTTTACACTGAGGTCTCCTCAGAACAGTATGTGTGGTTGTATTAGGACTTTGTGGTCAATGATAAAAATCAATGAGCAGGACTTCTTTATGACAATATTCTGACATAGTAGCTGAAAACCTTGAATTTTCAGGATTTCATTGACTGGATTAGCCAAAAACAGACATTCCTATCTGGTTATTGTCTGTATAAATGTTAATTAAAGTCAATTAAAGTTCCAGAAAATTCTGACATTTTCTGGATATCACAGTATAAACTTAAATCAAGATATAAATATATTGCCCAGCCCTAACATACAGTGTGTATATTCCTGACAGTATTTATACATATATTTATCCTGATATCTCTGTTTACATATGTTGCTCCAGGTTTTGTCCACAGTAGTCAGATGTGCCACGACTCCATCCAGGGTGACCACATCATCATTGTTCTGTTGCAGGACAGCAGACGTGAATTTGCGGGACAATGCAGGACACACGTGCACAGAGAAATGACTATTGATTATAAATACTAAATATTGATTATATATTGTTTGGAATGTCTGTTTGCAGTGGCCATGGATTTTAACGTGCTTTAAATCACGGTGGGCTTTATGAACTGATCATTTTAACGGCACTGGACCTATCCAATCTAATAAATATAGTGTAATATAATCATAATCATCATAATCATAATATAATCATCTAATATTTTGGTTAAAGTCACATTTTAATAATCGTAGACCAACATTCCCTAAATAGAGCATAGGAAACTTTATATGTAATCGAAAGATTAAATGTGTTCTTACCAGATTAAAGCTTCTTAAACTTGTACTTCTTGTTGCTTCGGCAGCTTCGAGCAGGTCCTTCTGTTGTGTTCTTACTATAACCAAGACACCAGAGACATGAGGTGCATGTGAACCAAACTTTATTTAAGATCTCGCCACCAATCACTCACTGTCAACCATGTACATTTGGCGGAGTAGCCTAATATCATTATTCTGCGGAGTGTTACATTATCACAACATCCCCTTCTTTCAAAAAAGAAAAAGAATCAAACAATTACAAATGACACCTTCTTAATATTCAGGGACAACAAAAGTATAACACTTGTCATCACTTTTGTTTTGTTTTGTTTTGATTTGCACCACAAAATACTTGGACCACAACTTTTTTCTCCACGTTTTGTCACCTTTACACAAACGTTCAGTCATCTCCACTGAGCCCCTAAAGTCCCGAAAGGTGATATACATAACATACTGGTGATGGAAACATATTCATGTTTTTCATCACCAGTTTTATTGTATACAATGAAGATGTAAAGATTTCTTCTTCTTTTATGTGCTTGTGCATTTTTTTTTTGGCCAGCACAACTTCTTATTGTGGATTATAATTTTTCTATGCACAAATAAAAGACTTACTTTACAGTGTTTTTCACCATCTAGGGAGAATACATTTAATTGTATTAATTTAATGCATTTATGTTTTAATGTTTCAAACGCTTGGGTTGTATGAATGATTCAAAATTCAAGATCTTTATTGTCATATGCACAACAATAACATAGAAGCAGTCATTGGCAATGAACTTCTTAAATCTCAGGCTCCCTCCAACAATGTTCAAAAATATGTATAAAGAAAATTACACAAGTGAAAGGAGAACCTAAGACATAAGATATAAACCAGTGTAAATGTTCAAAATATAGGAATAGAATATAGTAGGCTATATATAAAGCAAAATATAAGATAAGAATAAGAAATATAATACTGTAGAAGGCAGGTGTGCAGAAGGGATAAAATGAATAAACTGTACAGTAGACAGGTTATGGACAGGATATTAGACAGTTATTACACTAATAAATATACACTGTCATGATTAAACAATGTTAATATGTATATACGCATACTGTGATGTATGCAGGTATAAACGGTAGTAATAAATATAGGCCTATATAAACAATATAAACAGAGATGTAAACAATAAAGGGAAATGTAAACAGGTAACAGAGATGTAAACAGGTAGTAACCAGTAAGTAATAGCAGGATGGGGTACAGTGACAACAGTGATGAGCTCGTGAGCTCAAGAGTTCAAAAGTCGGATGGCAGCAGGCAGAACAGTTTGTGGCTGGGGTGGTTGGGGTCTTTAATGATCCTGTTTGAATCAATGAATGGTGATTATTTCCTAAAGAATGTTATCAAAAAATATTAACATTTGGTTTTAACCTTGATATTTCTGTAGTCAACCATTTGTTTGCAGTGTCAATGTAGTTTATTATATATATTGTGTTTTCACTGAAAAAGAAATGATTTGAAGGCACTTCATGAGGAAAGTTACCATAAACTCTGTTATTAGATGAAATAGCACCTTCTGCTGGTAAGAAAATAAAACTTCAGCTGTCAGTCATTTAGGCCTACTTCACAAGAAAGGAAAGTGAAACTTTAAGCTGATTTCTACATTGCTGAACGGAGCTGAGACACCATTACATTACAGGGTGAAAGATCTCTACTGTAAACACAGACTAGGAGAATTATAATCTGTAATTCAAAGGGACACGAATTTGGTGAGTCTTGCTCTTAAAGGATAATTCACATATCAGAGCAAATGGCTGAGAGAGCTCTTTTTGAAAGTTTCCTGAACTGCCATGTGTGTTCAGAGACTTTCAGAGATCCTGTGTCTCTGAGCTGCAACCACAGCTTCTGTTCAAGCTGCCTGCAGAAATTTTGGGAACAAGCTAGAAACAAAAACTGTCCCATTTGTAAAAGAAAATCTGTAACGGATGATCCAGAGTTGAACTTAACACTGAAGGAACTTGCTGACTCCTTTGCCAAGAGGCAGAGTAATGATTCACCTGAGACAGAAAAAGAAAAGGAGAAAGAGGAGGTTGTGTGTGATAAACATCCAAAAGTCCCTTATTGGTTCTGTGAGGACGAGCAGAGAGCTGTGTGTCCTCTCTGTGAGTTTTCTCTCCACCACGGTCACAAGGTGGTTCCTATAGAACAAGCAGTCAGTGACCTGAAGGAGCAGCTGAAATCTGACTTAAAGTCTCTACAGGACAAGAAGGACAAATACAAACAAGTGGAGGAAACATACAATGAAGTGATTCAACACTCCAAGAAGCAGCTGTCGTCCACAGAGAGGCAGATCAGAGCAGAGTTCAACAAGCTCCACCAGTTCCTGAAAGAGGAAGAGGAGTCCAGACTGGCAGCTCTGAGGGAGGAAGAGGAGCAGAAGGGGAAGACTATCAGCAGAGAGATGAAGATGATTCAGGAGCAGATCTCCTCTCTGTCAGACAGTATCTCTGCTGTTGAAGAAGACCTGCAGAAACACAACGTGCCATTCCTCAGCAGTTATAAACCCACTCAGACCAGAGCCAGAGTCCAGGGCTCACTGTCAGATCCACAGCTGGTCTCAGGAGCGCTGATAGATGTGGCCAAACACCTGGGCAACCTGTCCTTCAGAGTCTGGGAGAAGATGAAGGACAAGGTCCACGTCAGTCCTGTCATTCTGGACTCAAACACTGCAAGCCCCTGGCTTTATCTGTCTGATAATCTGACGAGTGTGAGAAATATAGGCACAAACCAGCTACTTCCCGACAATCCAGAGAGAAACACTTACTATCCCACTGTTCATGGCTCTGAGGGCTTCAGCTCAGGGAAACACAGCTGGGAGGTGGAGGTGGGAGACCATCCTGTCTGGAATGTGGGTTTGGCTAAAGAGTCAGTTGACAGGAAGGGAGAGTGCTCTGCTTCACCAGAAGATGGAATCTGGTGTTTACTGCATGATGATGGAAGATACACTAATGGTCTTGGTGAGACTGTCACAGTGAAGAAGAGTCTCCAGAGGATCAGAGTCCAGCTGGACTATGACAGGGGGGAGGTGTCCTTCTACGACCCTGAAGACATGACTCACATCTACACTCACAGAGACACTTTCACTGAGAAACTCTTCCCATATTTTGGTATTGGAGAGGCTGGTGATGCTAAAACCACTGATATCAAAATCTGTCAAACTGAGATTTCTCTGTGATGTTCAGGGAGGGTGGTTAGGTCTAAGTGATTATTCGGATTTTTATTATGGTGGTGGTTTCTTGTCAGTTATTCCAGTTAGTTCTTTAGGTGAGAATCGTGTCATTTGAAAGTACATGAAGAAAATGTAGAGATCCAGGTTAAAGAAAAAATAAGATTTTATCTCTTCCAGTAAATTACATGATGGAACACATTCATTGGTTGTTGTATAATATACAAGATATTTCAGATCACAGAATGAGAAACTAAAGCATAAATGTAGGAATAATTGGGTTTGTGAAAATGGTGTTTGTTGCATAAACATGTTGCAAGTACTGGGACGAGTAGATGTCATGTGAAAATTTTAAAACCATAATCAACTTTTCTTTTTAATTTCCAAGGATGAGCAACAACCTCAAGTTTGCATAAATTGTATTATTTCAAAAAGGCTTTCACAATTGTTTTTCATTTTTCATCATCATCCTCTCTGGCTTGTGGGTTTGGTTAAAGAGTCAGTTGACAGGAAGGGAAAAAACCATTGAACAAAATATGGAATCTGGTGTTTTTGGCATGGTGATGGAAAATACACTGATGGTTTTGGTGAGACATGTTCTGCACATTTGATTTGGTGTCAAAGGTCACAGNAATGTTTTGCTTACTGTCTCTACAGTCTGAAATGAATTATTCAAAGTGGTTTTCATGTAGGTTTGTTCTTCTCTTGGAATCTCAATTCCTCTCAATTAAAGTTTGTAATCAATGTTAGTTTAGCCAAAAAATTAGAAATGGAAACTTCTATTTTGATATTTTTGACATTCCGCTTATTGAAATTATATCAACTGAATATTTGGTCATGTTGTTTTGTATCTTCTTACATTGCTCCTTTGTTGGTTATATCTCTTTTTTTAAAAATACGTTTTGATTCTCAGAGTTTGTATTAAAGATATCAGGTGATAACATTTTCTGCAGGTGTGTCTTTTTCCAAGGTCATAATGAATTGACTTGATAAGAAGCCTCTTGTTTTTTGTCAGTTACTCACAATGTAGTGTGTATGGACACTGAAACTGTTTTCACTTTGGGGGCTGTTGTTTTACGTTGACTACACAAGAGATTTGATCATTTCCTGCTGTCAATGAGATTTGAATTATGAAAGCAGTTTGTTACACGGGGACTTCATTTTATGGTAGCTTTCAGTGTAAGTTAAGCTAAAAGTTAATGTATCTATTTCATACAGTCTGGTTTAGCAGTGAGTAGCAGTGGTCTAGTTAAGATGAAAAGATTCTGCTCTCATGTGATGCTAAAGGTAACACTAAAGGTTCATCGTCACCTGACTCACTGTTGAGTAAATGATTCTGCTAGTTGACACTAAAGTCTGTTATAGACAGTCTCATTAAAGAGAGAGAGTTACTGAGGGTTTGTGTAGATCGAGCTGTAGTGATGGGACTCTGCTTTGATGTACCAGCTGGTTTTGAGCCGGATCACTGTGATGTTGTGACCTCTGGAATGGTGCTCCTGGATGAGGACTTCCATGTTGACCTCAGTTCAACTTTCTGGTGACAGTTGTTTTATGTGCAAACAATACAGTTTAGCAGTGATGTCCAACAATGATCTATTTATTCTTTTTTGCAGAGACAACATACCAAAACACACAGTTAATAGTGTTGATGTATGGGTAAAATTTAATTCTGGTTAGTTCCACAAGGTGGAGACAAAATACACATTTTGGTTACAGGCTGGTCAGTATCTTGATTATTTTATTGATTCATATTATTGTTTCCTGCACAGCTTTGCCAATACCTTATATTTCCTAAGGGTCTGGCAGAAAATTTCTGTTATACTTATCTATCAAAAAGAAACTATCCCTCTCTATACCTGGGAGATGATCATAACTGTACATCTTGATCAGTTGCTTTATTAAGCAATTGTTTTATCTAATCATCTCACAAATCAAATACACAAATTGAATTATTCAGCACTTAAGTGGCTATCTGTTACTTTGTGTTACTGCA
>NTHP01000778.1:4813-15581 GCA_003416845.1 Oplegnathus fasciatus
TGTAAAATCATANGGGGTTGGCTTAAGACCAACGTGTCTGAGGCTGTAGCCAACTCTGTGAGGATCATCTATGGAGGTTCTGTGACCGGTGGTACCTGCAAAGAGCTCGCCTCCCAGAAGGACGTCGACGGCTTCCTCGTGGGCGGAGCCTCCCTCAAGCCAGAGTTTGTTGAAATCATCAACGCCAAGGCATTAAAAAAACTAAAAAGAACGACAATGAGACGGCATCCAGATCAGAGGCCGGCTCCATTCAGACGATCCAGTTCCATCATCTCTCACTCTCAGCACTTAGTCCTCTTCCCCCTTTTATTCAAAGTATTTGTGTAATGACGTCATTCCCTCCTTTTCCTTTATTTTTTTTGGTATATTTCGTCATGAAGAAAAGGGACAGGTTGACACATGCACTGTACTGCACTGAAAAGAGTTAAGTCCACTGAGAATAGCCTGCGCATACTAACTTCCACACCAAGTGCTCAAGCTGTAAAAGACTGACAACTACACCTTGAGGTGGACGGCCAGTCCACGCCTTTTACTTGAAAAGTTTACGAACTTTTTGCTGTAAACAGTGTCACAGCTCTTGTCAATCATTTGTCTTTTTAATATCGCAAAGCATGCAAAGCATGAAGCATCAAAACATAATAAGCTTTACATAATAAAGCTTTATGGCTTCTTGGTCCTCAAACATGCAACAAATAACACAAATAAAAACCGAAGAAGTACACACATATAAAGTTTACATGTTCAAAGCACAGTATACAACACAGACTGCAAATGACTGAAAAACATCTTTTCAAGGTCATTTTCTTTTCTCTCTGATGTGGTCAACTTTAGATTTAGAGGATTATTTTATTGCACTCTAGCAGAATAGAGAAATGGATTTTTACCCTTTAAACTAAAATTTGTAACCTATTTACTTGACAAACATAACTTTATCTCTTGATCTTCAAGGTGGTGTGTTGTTTTGTAGTACTGTGTATGTTATTCAGCTAAATTATGAACAAGGCATTATACATGAATTCCTGTTCCAGTTTCTATTATTGTAGTATTGGTAGTTTATTTATATGGGTGTAAATAGGTTCTGATGTAGCATATACGCTTTCCAAAAAGAAGGCAATGTTATGTGTTTTAACAAGTTAAAGTTAAGCCATTGTTATTTTTCTGTACGTGTTGCACTTCCACTAGCTTTATGCCCTCTCTTTGTTCGGGATTTTTTCCAGGGCAGGGACACATTTTCTTTGCTCTGTTACTTTTGGAGTTTTTGCTATATATGTGACCTAAACTTTAAATAAGTGTAAACAAGTTCAAGTTGAGATTTCAGGGTATAATCATAGTGAAATGTGTTACTGTAACCTCTTTTAATTATGCAATAAAAATAAGTGTAAAATATAATGAGAATAAAGAATAGAAATAAGTGATAAATAATGTTAACTAAGTAACTTTGAATAATAAAAGTAAGTAAAAATAGTCTTTGACTAGGACGCACACATACACAAATTTTTGTTGACCTGACAGTGATTCATCTTTTCTGAAACATTAAAATACTGGTGTATGGGACACCATGAGCCCGGCAGCTGTAGGTCTGCTGGGCACCGTGAGTTTACGCTTCTGTCAGAGGCCCAACTATTCACACACACACACACACACACTAGCTCTAGTTCTTTGGTCTCTCTGAGACCAGGAACAGACCAGGATTAGAAGAAATAACAGCCATAGGAGAGAAATTGAGTTGTGCTGTGAGGAGAACCAGTGGAGAACTGGGCAGGTGTCTAAGCGAGTGACTGGCTAACGATAGTTGACGATAACTAACGCTGTGTTCACATCGCAACGTTGTAAAATGTGCTGTCACATATCAGGCTATTACAAAACTATTACTGGTTGTCTAATACTGGCAGGCGTACTGATACTTAGCCACAACACAAAGTGTGCAAATGTCTGGCATTCCAAATATAATCCCACACCACATTTTACGGTGCTTTACAGCAGGGGTGAGAGACAGAGGCAGATTGAGAGAGGGGGGAGAGAGAGAGAGAAATAATCTATTACTCAGTTGAGTTCTTTCAATTATATATATATGTGTGTGTATATTAGGGATGTCCCGATTTGATTTCAAAGACTCTGTATCGGGCCGATCAAGGCATCTTTTCACTGATCGGTATCGGCTATATTGAGTACGAACCTAAGCCCAATCCTTTGTTTTACGTCAGCTGTCACACAGGTGTTTTTACCCGCAAAGCTTTCATGCAGCTGTCATCAACTCTCCATCTCTCCTCCACTCTGCTGAGCTCCTTGTGTGTAGCCTCACACAACTTGGACAGCTGCGAACTTGCGGACGGGCACGCGCTTCCATGCATACTACAGTTGAGGGTCCACGTGTGTACACTTGCCAGCCACACTCAAAACAATAGACTGTAATGTTAGCTATGGCTGGTAGCTGTAGTGGCTAGCTTGTATTGATTGTGGCCACTCGTCTTGTATTCTTTCAAAGACAAATTATAGACAGTGCCCGTTGAAAAAGAGCAGGGCTGAGCCCTGCCCACGGCCAAAATAAACACTCAGCGGAATCCAGTTCATTCAGGTAATTTAGGCAAAGGCTGCACCGAAGCAACAAACACTGGAGGAAACTTTTAAAAGGAGAGAAATTCTCTTGAGATAGTGACAAGGCCAAAAAGATTACAGAGAGGGTTTGTTATTTTATAACATGTTACTTTATAAAGAATAAAAATAAAAAAAACATTAAAGAACAGCTTGGATGCAGGCAGTTTTTTTCTTAATGTATTGCAGAGCTATTCAGCTGTCAAGCATATACATTGGATTGATTTTAATAACCTTAATGTACTTGAAGTGTGCACTGTGCAGCTGTATTATCTAGGAAAACAGAAGTATCAGATCAGGACTCGGTATCGGCAGATACTCAATTCAGTGCACATTCGTATTGATTAATGAAGTCTCTGAACTCTACTGGAGGGATGAACACCATTCTTCCAAAAGATATTCCCTCATTTGGTGTTTTGATGATGGTGGTGGAGAGCGCTGTCTGACACGTCGGTCCAAAATCTCCCATAGGTGTTCAATTGGGTTGAGATGTGGTGACTGTGAAGGCCATAGCATATGATTCACATCATTTTCATACTCATCAAACCATTCAGTGACCTCTCATTCCCTGTGGATGGGGGCATTGTCATCCTAGAAGAGACCACTCCCATCAGGATAGAAATGTTTCATCATAGGATAAAGGTGATCACTCAAGGGGACAAGTGGACCCAAACCATGGCAGCAAAATGCCCCCCACAGCATAACAGAGCCACCGGATCTGCATTTGTTGTTTCTCCACTCATTTCATTTCATGTTTTTCATGTTTTTCCTTTAATTTGTCAGCCGTCTGTACGTGTGTGTGTGTATATATATATATATGTATATAATGGTGCAGTGTTTCTTTTTAATTGTGAGCTGAATACATGGAAAACACACTGCCAGAGAAACCTCTTACTGTAAGCAAGTTATTGTTGTTGTTATAATATACTGTAAATGAGTTACTGCTGCTCTGGTAAAAGTTCATTAAAGATAGTAGCATACTGTACAGCAAATGTATACATCTACCGCTTCACATGTCATATGTAAAGTAAATTTTGACCAACAAAAGTATTCAAAACGACTTAGTCAAAGTAAGGCGATCGTGTCTTTTTACCTCTACAGTGACTAACTGGGTCACTCAAGTTGGGAACACAAGTTCTTTAACTTCTTTCTTCTTGTTCTTTCTTTAACAGCTCGTCAATTTCATGTCTTCATGAAAGGGGTTGGAAGAATATATACATCTCCAAATGCAGTAATTGCACTGATGCTGATGCTGGGGACTCCAAGAGAACTTCCAGACAACCATGTGTTTCCAAAAAAAAGTGATGTTGGGCTACCACAATCACGACAGGAGGGAGAATGAAAGCAATCTGTGGGAAAATGTTTTGAATACAAATTGCTAGAAATGTTTATATAATGTTGAAAGTGGTATATACAGTTCATCACTGATTACCCCAATAACCACTACAGATGTATTTGTTAAGTTGTTGGTACATGTTTGAGAATGCTGTAAAAGGGAAATGGGGCAACTGTGACAGCATATACCCAGATTTTTGTGCTACGCCCCTGGCTGTATGTAGTAGAAAGTCAACAAAGGGAATGATGGGGATTTAGACACATGCTCAACAATCTTGAACATTGGATATCACATGGAGATATAACAGGATGTATAAAGGGGATTTCTTTTTTTTTAAATGTTGGATGAATTATTTCTGCTTGTCCAACAGAATGGATGCCGCTCTTTGCCATAATGGTGTTGCTGATTTGTTAAGTCAATTCAGTTGCTAAACATTTTATCTGATGCAGTAGGGAGATGACAAAGACATGGCACAAACATGCAATTTGTATACATACAGTGTGGCATTTGTCCACTTTGGTCAATAAACATTCAAGCTGGGTCCAGTTTTTAGCCCAAATTGTCGTTGGCTACAAATAGTACTACTGTTTGATGCCCTAAAGAATTGAAATCCAATAATTATTCTTCCCGCCATTGAGAATACTAAAGGGAAAACAATGTTAGAAATATAGCACATGAAAACTCATCCCCACATATCTATCCTGTCCACAGTGGAAGCTGAGACCAGTTTGCTGGATGAATCATCCTTTAGAGTGGGGAATCTATATACAGATGAACATGAGAGAAAAACCAACCTCTGTCTCCTAAGTATTGACTGGTGATGAAATCCAGACCTTAGACACACAGAACAGTAACCTTAGACACACATGCACACACATATATACACAATTACAACACTAGTCCATGCTACTAATATTTAAACAATGGTTCAGGTTCAGATCAGTTTTCATGTCTGAACAGGAGTGTTGCAGGTAACAAGCTACTCTGTAATGTTAATGTACAGTCAAACTACTCTTTGTTGTAACATGGTCAGTGGTCACACCTCAGACAGGCAGTTTGTTACTTTTACTCTTTATTCATATGACTCAGGCCTGTTTTAACACAAGACTCATTTGTTTGAGGTAAACCTATAAAGTATTTCCCCTGTCTCTAACCTTAGTGGTCTGCATTAATACTTGTTCATCTGATCCTTTTTACATTTGTGTCCGGGGTGGAGCAGGTTTTTTAAAAGTGTGGGGGTTCAAGGGGTGGGACGTGAGCACCGCAACCTCCCGTGCCTTCGGCCCCCCGTTCCAGTCTCCGCAACATGCCAAATCAATATGAATGCCACACATTTCAGATTCAGATTCAGACAACTTTATTGATCCCCAGAAGGGAAATTCATTTGCAGCTTACCCAGTCCATACACACTACACTCCAAACTCACAGGCAAGGCAGTTATATGTCAAAGGCAACAGATCAACATACATGGGTCAATACAAGGAAACAATGAGCAGCAGTAAATAAAATGAAACATTTTATATTTCATACCAAGAATGAAAGAAAGAATGCAACAGTCATTTAAAATGACTACTGTCTGCATTTAGTAGCCTGATAGCGTACCGCAAGCAGATTGCTGCTAGCCTAACCCAGCTTGTTTTGTTTTTAGCATGGGAGCTAACTAGTCAACGGGGACAGCAGAAAATATCACTGCTGCTTTTAGAGCCCTCGTGGGTAAGTCTCGCCCTGTGTCGCTGCCTGCCTTCTACACAAAAGACAGTAGCATTTACCCTAGCCACGACTCATTTTTCTTGCCATAGCTGCTTCTCTTTCCCCAGCAACTACCACCAGACCTTAAAGTCATGCCTCCACTCACCTCACCATCCAGATACGACAGCTGTCTCTGCCGGACGCAGAAAATCTCAGAGCTGGAAGGGGGAATATCCATCCTGTACCAAGTCAGAGATGAAGAACGGATCCTGGAGTTTTTGATCACCATGGGCCCCGCCGTCACCACCACAACAGCTGGAGAACTGGACTCGACTATCCCATGCCTGGATGCTGCTGCTGCCCAGGCTGCAGACCACTGGACCCAGCTGGGAGCTAAGCCCAAGGCCCTGGTCAGCTCCACTCCCTGTCAGAAAGAGCCATGGACTGCTGCCCGTAAGGGTAAACATGGTAGCAAGCTCCCCTTGTCATCCCCCTTCACCTCAGGCCCTTCTACTGACCAGCAAATTCTCCATTCTGGACGAGCAGGACTTCCTCCATCTCACCAGTCACCACACACCACCATCATGTCCGGAGTCCGTGGGCCCCTTGCCGCCGCCTCCACTCCCCACAGCTGTGTCCAAACTGTCCGTCTCTCCTGCTGACCGTCGCTCTCAACTACACCCCCCCCCTTCACGATCCAGCTATGTGCAGTTCACCTCTCGACCTGCATCCAGCTCTCCAGCAGGGAGCCGCTCTGCTGGGAACAACGCCACCCCCTTGCTGCAGCGGTCCCTGGTTGCGACCATCCTCGGCCATCCTGTGGATGCTGAGCGTGCTCTGTTTTCTCCTGACAGAGCCCAGCCTACACTCCCTCGGCTGCTGTTCTCCCCCTCAACACCGATTGTCCGTGATTCCATAACCAGGAATGTGCGTTTCTTTAATGCAGTCGCACACTGTTTCCCCAGTGCCACAGTCCCTGATATTCAAAAAAAGCTCCAGGGTTTACTGCCATCACTCCTCTCCTCCATTGACAGAGTAATAGTCCACATGGAAACAAATGACACAGTCCGAGTTGACCAAATCCGATTTTAACCATCTTTTTAATTTCCTAAGTGTTGTGGAAAGTCCGTTTTTATCTCGGGTCCCATTCCCATGGTGGGCCGCAGTGCTGGTCATTTTAGTAGCCTTAGCCTCCACATCTGGCTTCAGTCCGCTTGTACGGCTCATGATGTGGGTTTTAATCTGTTTTGGGACCGTAAGTCTCTTTTTAGAAGAGACGGAGTTCACCCAAACAAACTGGGCTAGCCACTAACATACGGCATGCGGTGCAGTCCTCTCCGCAAGACTGACTGTTTACACTTCACGCACCCACCCAAGAGCTTACTTCTCCTTCTCTGGTTTCATCTAAGCGTACTGTTCCCACCGGTGAGACGTTCCGCTGTGCACGGCGGATGAGACTCCCAAACCTGCGCCCCTTGGCTTGGGCCCCTGCTGCTGTTAGCAGTGGGTCTGTGCCCCTTAGGATGGTGCTGAGAAATGCTCGCGCCATTGCGAATAAGTCCTTGCTGAACAATTTATTCACCTCTAAAGACTTGGATTTCCTGTTTCTGACCGAGACTTGACAGAGGAACCTGGAATACGGCCCCCGAATCGAATTGTATCCGCTGGATTGTTCTTTTATCAGCACTCCCAGGACCTCAGGCCAGGGTGGATGACTCACAGTGGTTTTCAGGAACTGCTTTCCAACTCAGGCGGTGGGCACTGGGGTTTTCTCCTCTTTTGTACTGCAGATGACCACCAAGTTGGTCATTCAAATCTGTTTTATCAAGTTTTAATTTACTGCCCCCCTGGTTATAATAGTTCTTTTATGGCTGAATTCAGCAAATTTTTATCCTCTGTCATTAGGTTGGACAGAGTTATTATGGTTGGTGATTTTAATATTCACGTTGATGACGTTTCTTGCAGCTTTTCTGCTGATTTTCTTAATGTCACTGAGTCTTTTAGTTTCATTCAACACGTGTCCGGCCCCACTCACATCAGGGGTCATACCTTGGACCTTGGTTTAAACATTCTATTTGCTCTGAGGAGCTGCATGTTACTGACCATGAATGTGTTTTGTTCAACCTGTCTTTTAATTTAGATTCTCTGCCCAGTAAACGTGTAAAATGCTCTTGCATCCTAAATCGCCTCTCACCTGAGAAATTTTCCGCTGCTTTTGACACAATTGCAGTGTTGTCTTCTCACGCTGACGTTGCTAGTCTGGTCCACTCCTTTAATACACATTGTTCCACCCTTTAGGATAAAGTGGCTCCAAATAAAATGAGAGCTGTTCTCTCCGTCAATTCATCCCCCTGGTTAAATGACGCTATTCGTTGTTTCCAGCGTAAATGTTGGAGGATAAAGCGACTTTGGAAACAACTGAGTTTAACAACATGGTTGAGAATGCGGGGTCTTCTTACTTAGCTAACCTAATTTCCCCCAGTAAACACAACCCTAAAATCCTGTTTGACACCATCAACAACATTGCCTCTCCTGTACCTCCTGATGTGCCTTCTGTGTGTCTTCTCAAATAAGGATTGCAGTAACTTTCTGTCTTTGTTTGTGGATAAGATTAGAGAATGTTAGCATCATCCCCTCTTCTACTCCCTTTTCTGCGTATCCAACTCGGCCATCAATTTTGCATTGCTTCTCTCCTATTTCCCTACAAGACCTCTTCAAGGAAATAATTGGTACTTGTTCTTCACTGTGATGTCTGTCAAGCCATGTTATATAATACCTGTGACTCCATGAAAAAGGGATCCAAAGCCTTGTTTTCAGCAGCATTCCCACATAGTGATGAGGCACCAAGCAGGAAGTGTACAGTGCAGCACATTAGAAGAGAACTGGCTCGGGAACTGCTGAAGACCTCCTTCTAATCCCAAACTCAGGTGGCACCTTGGACACATACATAAACTCCTTTTGGGAAGAAGAGAGGCTAAGATACATAAACTCCAGTTGACCATAGATTCTCCTATCTAATCTATGTAATCTGGGTTATGTTTCATTAGGTAGGGGTAACGTAACAATTGAAGGATGAAGGGACTCAAGCATATGAAATTTGATGGTCATTATTGTCTTCCATAAATCACCTGTCTGACCAGAGAGGTACTGTAAGTACTGTAATGTAATGTAACTCGCCTTCCTAAAGAGATGTCCAACAAGGGAACTGGCCTCCATTAAAAAAGCCCAGAAGCACTATGAAGATGCTAAGGTAGTTGAATAAGTTGGAGTTTTAGTTCAGCTCACCTGTACCTTCTCTTGTACTGATGAGCCTTGTCTTGCATTGGACCAATCCTTTCACCAGACAAGAATGTCGATATTGGACAATTATGAGAAACCCTGGAACCCTGGAAATCCTGCTTTCTTTATTATCTGCGCACGGTATGGTTAAGGTTAGGGAAAGGTTGTGGTTATGACAAATAAACTATGGTTAAGGTATGGTAAGGGCTCTTTCCAGAGCCAAAAAAGCTGCCTTTCGGTCAAGTAACAAGGAAGCATACAGCATTGCCAGAGCAAGACTGGAAGCTGGCATCCCATCATCTGTGAGGCCACATTGGCCAGATGAGCTTAACACCTTTTATGCTCGCTTTGATCTCCTCGACAATGAGTCAACTATCAAGTCTACTCCGCCTCCCGAGGACAAGCCACTCTCAGTATCCACAGCGGATGTGAGAAGAACCCTTCTGAGAGTGAATCTGATTAAAGCTGCTGGGCCTTGATGTCATCACTGACATTTTTAACATATCACTGTCACAGGGGACTGTTCCCACCTGCTTCAAGACAGCCACCAAAAAGTCTGCAGTGTCTAGTCTAAACAATGACCGCTCTGTGAAGTGATGAAGTGCTTTGAGAAACTGGTTCTCCAGCACATCAAAGACAACATCCCAGCCAGCCTGGACCCTCACCAGTTTGCATTCAGAGCCAACAGATCTACAGAGGATGTCATATCCACTGCCCTACACTCAGTCTTCACACACCCTGAAAATAACAACAGCTATATAAAAAATGCTGTTTGTTGATTTCAGATCAGCATTCAACACAATCACCCCCATAAAACTGATGCTTGAGGTACCACACTCTGCAAATGGATATTGGATTTCCTCACAAACAGACCACTAACAGTTTGGAATGGCAGTCACACCCCCTTCACTCTAGCACTGAATACCGGAGCCCCCCAGGGCTGTGTGCTCAGCCCCCTCTTGTTCACACTGTACACCCACGCCTGCAATCCCTGACATGTAGAGAACTGTGTTGTGTTACTTTGAAATCTGGCCGATGATGGTGGTGTCGCCCGCAAACAACGATGAGTCTTCATATCGTGAGGACATGAACAATCTTGCAGGGTGGTGCACAGAAGCAGTGGAGCTAAGGTGGAGCAGTTGAATAGTTTTAGGTTCCTGGGAATCAGCATCACACAGAAACTATCATGGACATCTCACATCTCAACCCTGGTAAAAAAAAAAGCTCAGGAACGAGTGTATTTTTTCAGGAAACTTAAGACGGCAAAATTCCTGTTAAAATTCTTACTAATGTTTACAGAGGAGCAACAGAAAGCATCCTGACAGAAAACATCACAAACTGGTATGTGATGCGCACGGCCCAGGACAGGAGGGCTCTGCTGCATGTGAATAAAACCTCCCAGAACATCACAGAACATTACTGAACATCAGTGATATTGATGAGGGGAGGTGCCTGTGCAGAGCCTGAAGGATACTAAAAGACAATACCCACCGCAGCCACAGCATGTTCACCCTGCTGCCGTCTGGCAAGCAATACAGAAGTATCTGCTGCCGTTCCACCAGACTACAGAGCAGCTTGTTTCCTCAGGTTGTAAAGGACATGTAACTTTACACTGACATTGCACATACTGTACATACTTTCTGGGTGTATACGTGTATAGGTATGGGTGACAAATTAAAGGAAAAACCTGAATGCCTTTTTTGCTGGCATGGTTTGGGTCCACTTGTCCCCTTAGAGGGAAGGGTCACTGCAAATCAATACAAAGTAGTTCTGAGTGATCACCTTTATCCTATGATGAAACATTTCTATCCTGATGTGAGTGGTCTCTTCCAAGATGACAATCCCTATCCATAGGGCATGAGGGGTCACTGA
>NTHP01000778.1:22591-40465 GCA_003416845.1 Oplegnathus fasciatus
GGGGGGGTGTCTCCATGGAGTGGAGCAGACGCTGGGCTTTCTTAAAGCTCCCATTTATCTGACCCATAGTGCACGAAAGAACCTCAATGTCCAAGCAGGCAACATGACAGGCGTCTACAGAGTGAAGCTGTAAGGGTTAGAAGGGTTTATTTATCCTTATACAACACAAGGTTGTGTAACGAAATTCACGTTGTAGTCCCTTTATGCCACACACACAAAAAAACACCAACAAAACAGACAAAAAACTATTAACAATAGTGCAGTGCAGAGGATGAATTTAGAAGTCTCACAGCCTGAGGAAAGAAGCTGCTCTGGAGTCTGGTGAGTAAGGTGAGACTGTTATGGAGTTCTGCCTAAATTAAATTACCACATTACCCTCAGAATGCCTCAATCATCGTGGACTAGGAAGGCCCAGTAAGCATTTGTTTGGGAGATCATTTCAAGTGGGCTGTACAACAGAGGACTGAGGCTAAATCTGGACATATCTGTTCTTGCAGACGCTTGGTTTTATTGGTGATGTCCACACGTGCCTAGAGCTTTCCAAATCCACAATCTAATCTATCCACAATCTCCATGATTCATAGCAATATGCATGTAGCAATGTAAAAGAAAGGAGGGGGGCCCAGCTGCCACTCATCAAGATCACAACTGTTCGTCCTTGCTCCACAATGGTGGAACAAGCTCCCCACTGATATAAGATCAGCAGAAACTCTTCACATCTTCCGTCGCAGAATGAAAACTCGTCTGCTCAGACTGCACCTTTGCCTATGAAAATACATACATGAATGCACTTTTGTAAGTCGCTTTGGATAAAAGCATTAGCTAAATAAATGTAATGTAATGAAGAATAGGAAAATTAAAGCTGAACAAGATTCAAGATCTTTATTGTCATGTGCACAACAATTATATGAAAGCAGTCGTTGGCAATGAAATTCTTAAATCTCAGGCTCCCTTCAAAAATGAAAAATGAAAATGAAAAATCACACAAGTAAAAGGAGAACTTAAGACATAAGATATAAAATAGTGCAAAAGTTCAAAATATGAGAACAGAGTATAGTATATAAAATAAAATAACCATTCTACCCATGTAAGTTATAAACCATTTAAAAGTTATAGTCCAATGTACTTTTTTTTAATCGTCCATGCCAATACTGTTAACAAAAACTTTCAGAAAAATACTTAAATTTGTTTGTATAGGGTGATGAACTTGAATTTATATCCATGGAACGGATTGAGGTCTACAAGGGCTCGGTCGGCAAGTCTGGAGGGTGGACATTTAGACTCAGCTAGTGCATTTGTGGTAAAAACACTGCAGTGTTCAGGGTCAGTTTGAAGGTTTAAAAGGCAGATGAAGACCTGAAGGTGACATTGCTGAGAGATCAGTTGCTTAGACTCACAGTCTCAGCTTCCACCATTGTTGTCAGGGAAGGCTCAGAAGCTATCTATTGTCATGTTGTATTGGATGTCATTTAAGTAGGTTGTAGAACAAATGACTGGTAGTCAAATTTATTATGTATCAAGACACTAAAGGTTACTTCATGATGTAAACCAAGCATCAGCAACAATCACTAAATTTTACAGGTTCTGCTTGCATCAAGTTGCTTTTTGTTTTCCAATACAGTAAGTAAAAAGTTGACTTGTTATGAAAGCGAAGCATCCTGTCTCTCCTAACATTTTTGGAATTGTTTTGATAGAACATGAGTGATTTTTAAAACTGGTACAACAGCAAAAAAAAAAACTCTACATGGGCATTTTCTGCAGTGATATGTTAGGACTGTGTACTGATTTCATGTTTAACTGATCATATAAGTTTATCATCTATAACAACTGTGTCAAACTCAAGGCCTCGAGGCCCGCAGCACATCTTTTTCCAGCCTGAAAGATGATTTTGATTCTCTCTTAATAGCCTATAGGTTAGCATGTCCATATTGTCTACGCACTACAATCCCCAGCAACATTCTGCGTTCTAAACCAACCCAGTCTCCGGCTGAAAATGTAAGTGTTACAAAACAGCAGAACTCATTACTCATAAAAAAAAAAAACTGTGTTCTGACAAGTCAACAATCACTCACTCACTCACTCAGGCAGATAATAATACAGACGTAAAAGTAACTTTCCTACAACAAAACCACAGGGGAACATGCCCCCAGACCCCCCTACTTTTTCTAGTTTTTCTCTACTCACACAACAGTTTGTTACAGAAAGAGGAATTAACTTTAGATACATTAAGTGTGTGAGGGGATTTCACAAGGGTAGTTAATATTCTTCAATTTGTTATACAATTAAAGTCTAACCTGGTCCCCCAAGTAGGAAAGGTCTGGCTATGCCCCGGCTTATCTGGCAAATTAATTTTCATTTATTAAGATGGCCCCTTCAGTGATCTGTAAGATCCAGGGACGTAACTTCCACAGGGGATGAGGGGATATGTCATCTCACTTTAAAAATAAAACACTTCCACTTTTATAGTAATTTTACTCGTACTTGAGTGAAATCTCTTTAAAGTAACAGTACTTTTACTTGAGTCAAATATTATAGTACATTTCCCATCCCTGGCTATCTGCTGATGAAGAGCATGTAATATAACTGAAAGTAAGTCAGTACCTTCAGCGAGTAAGGTGGCCTTCAGCTGAGATTGTTTCGTGAACAGCATTCACATAGTTTTAGGGTTTTTCAAGAATCCCTGTCTTTATTATGTCTCTCTTCTGAAGCCGCAAACAATCTGTTCTGGCACAACCTCTAATAAAAGTCTGCATTCCTGACTGAGATGGTATAATGCAACACGCAGTATACATTCGTAGGAATTTGGCAGTGTATTCCTGTGATTTCTGCTTTTTGTGACAAGAAAAAAAGTTGAGGCAGAAGAAAAAGCTTGCCTTTTTGCATTTGTCATCTGTTGTGTAGTATTGTATATTTATTCATTCTGTCTTTTTTATATACATGGTATATAAATGTTAGTGGGATAAAACATGCAAAACCACCAATAAATGCCATCAGGTAGGAGGAACGGAAAAGATTGCACATATCAGGTTTTAGCAAGAACAAGTTGAACTGGCTTACTGCTGCTAAGTTCCATGCTTGCCTGCTGGAATAAAAACCTGATTGAAGAAGCAAATCAACAATAATAGCTCACTCCTGAGCTACTTAACTATTGATTTATCAAACACAATTCAATCACTTTACAGTAATGTTATAAACGGATACAGCCCCAACAGGAAACCAGGAAACTAGAAGTCAGTCTTACCACCTGGTCAAATACTCCACACACGGTTTGGACTGCAAACAAACAAAACAATAGAAAATTCAAATTTCCAATTAGACTACAGTGAAAACACAAGCTATAATTTATGGACATATTGTGTATTTTATGACCCATGTGAGCATGTAATAGAACACAGTGAGAGTCACAGTGTACTCTGTATGTGTGTGTGCTTGTATATACATGATTACATGCACCTACCCGCAAGTGCATTTCTGTCGTAATGCTTTGTCCATGTACGTCATGTCATGTGTGTGTTGTGTGCCTGCGTATGTCTGCATGTGACTCTGTGTGTGTGTGTGTTGGCCCACTGATGAACCCTGACAGTAGATGTCACATTAAACTTGAATGTCACGCAGCCAGTGTTCATTTGCTGCCGCGAGCTATTAGTCAACTGCAACTCACAATAAAATAGCAGAGTCAAGACGGAGTCACACAGTGGTATACAAGTAAAACCATTAATCATTGTGTGTGTGTGAGTGTATTTGTACCACAAGTATCTAGGGGTCTTGTCCGTTTACAGAATTGCAGTGAGACAGATATGAGTACTTATTACTCATTATTTTTACCATAGTGTAAGCACTATTTCAACTGCTGTACTGTGCCAGTCACTCAGAATTGTGGCTCCCAGCCGGAGGCTCTCTAGCTGCCAGCCGGCTGGGATCCAATTTCCAGCCATTCTCCAGCCACTTACAGCCACTGGGCGAATGTTTTATTCAGCCAAGTAACATAACAAAATGGAACCTGCAACAAAGGGAATCTTAGACACATCATAGTGTCATCATGGTGTGATGGAGACAACTGTCACACCCACAGGAAACCCCCACAGAAGTGAGTCCTATTCTTACTCAAACCACCATAACCTGTAAGAGGTTTGATCCTTTGTCACCCATGGAGAAAGTCCCCAAACTCTCTTAAAAAAATTGCACAATTTTGTGAGTTGTTCAGTTAGGGGAAACTTTATGAATTTTGTGAAATGCTGTCTATGACAGATTCTTAATTAATTAATTATTTGTGCCTTGTAAAGTCAAACATACCTACGAACAAATACCACCAAATTTGTAGTGTTACAAAGGCCCTTACATTCAGTGTGATGACCTGTGTGACAATGTGGGGGCTGGGAGACCGAACAACACACTGATGGCCCATTAAGGATGAACAAAAAGGTACACTGCAATGCGTTTTGGCTCTCTTACCTGCCAAGATAAGCAGCAGATGCTTGTGAACACACTGTTTCACCTGATTTTACCAATTCAGGGGGCTGTATGCAGGGCTTGACATTAACTTTTTTGCTCACCAGCAACTGTGGCTAGTGGTTTTCCAAAGTTGCTAGCCACAATTTTGTTGTTGGGAAATTATGTTTTATTTGATCAAAGTTGACTATGGTGTGCTACAGTTTACTTGAAGAACTACTTTTACAACCCATTTAAATGTAAATGCCCACTGTAAACACTCAAATCAAGACTACATAGATTGTACTACAGCCATCAAATATTCAGCTCTGATCAGGTGTGTAAAGCTCCTTTTTAATGAAAACATGCAACTGATTAAGACAAAGACATAAAAAGAGTAGCTTCTTATTGCATGTAATAAAAGTGGTGCAGGGGTGTAAAAGATTAACTGAAAAGATAAAAACTAAACTGAAACAGGAGAAGAGAAAAACTTTGTCGATTTAAATATTTAGCCTACAAACAACAGCAGTCAATAATACACAGCAGAAGAAATCTCTGCAGTAGAGAATAAATTCATTTTGTCTAATCAATTCACATACATTGTACATTACATTGTATCGAGAGGTGTAGTGCTGTTTGTTTAAGTATCGGAGCGCGCATATGACGCGCGCGCTTTACGTTGAGGCTCGTTTGTTCGATGTAACCACTGTTCCTACGGTGGTAAGTTTACATACATTAGTCAGCCGTAACTGATCATATTAGTTAACGTTAGCTGGTTATAGACTGGAGAAAAAATAATTCACTGTGCACACCTTAAATGTCAATATGACGACTGTGACCATTCTGTTTGTTTTTATTGGCTCTCTTGCATGACATATGATTTATTGATGACTGGATTGGAGTAATTCAGTGAAAAGCAAAGTTTTTAAGCTAGAAATCTCACAGCCTGTCATCTGAGACATTTGTATTAATCAACAAACCAATCAACTCCCACAAATGTACTATGGTCATTTTGTGCTATAGTACAGTTGAAAACAATAACAGCCCTGTTGTGCGAAGCACAATGCACCTGCAACCAGCAGAGTGGCATTTTTCTGAGATGCAGTGAGTTTTTTGTCATGGCTGAGCATGTTTGGTGTTTTGGTGACTCACTATTTGCTGCTGTGGGAGGAAAAGCACGTTAGTGGACAGCTCGAAACAAGTCAAAAGCACACAGCGTAAAGTACAGTTGTGTAAGACCTGTCCAAAATCACAAACTCCTTTATATGTGTGTTGCCTGTTGCCCGTTTCACTTGTTTATATAAGCATAAATACCATATAGGCCTGAATATAAGACGACCCTGATTATAAGATGACCCCCCCAAAAAAAAAAAAAAAAAAAAATCACCTTACATTTGTGTCAGTACGGTAGTTTTAATCCAGTTCTAGCTATAACAGGACACTATAGAGTAACGGTAATACTTTTCAGCATCTGCCTTCCACAACTGCTTGTAGGCTGTATGAAGGCCTTCCTCTTCTGTTAACTGACTCTCCACACTGATCTTAAAGCAGCAGGACTAAATGTGTTCAATCTGTTTATGGGAAGTGTTCCACATTGTCACAAGACAGTGCAGTCATGCAAGACAGATTCAAAGTTCTTCACGATGTCTTGGACAGTCAGCAGCAGGCTGTTGCAAAATAACTGCAAAAACTCATTCCTACTAAATCTCTCTTCGAATCATGATCCAAAAACACAAGGTTGCTGCATCACGACAGCTGTGTGCATGATCGCCTTCTTTCCATCTAGTTAGGCAAAAGCAGTGTTTTAATTGGACCGGTAACTTCGGATTTTCCTCTCTTCCATTATGAAGCCCGCATATAGAAAAACAGTTGCGAAATGTCCTTGTTGAACACACACCACAACACAGACTCACAACTCGACACAGGTAACACATCTTACTTATAATGTTCTGTCTGGTTCACTCACTGTTAGTGTTTTTATCCAGCTAATGTAGCTGTGCTGATGTTGCTGAGCCTCTCGGTGAAAGCTAGACCAACAGTGAGAAGCTGGCTAGCAAGCTATCCACATCTTGCCTGTCAGTCACGTTCAGTCTCGTGTGTTTCACGTCACTGTTTTGGTCGACGCTGGCACAGGCGCGAGCGCGAGCAACAGGATGCTGACTGCAGTTGACTTAACGGCCACAGGTGTCATCGTTAACAAGCATTTTCTGAAAGTTACATACAGAACCTTTTAAGACACAAATAATTCTAATTCCATGTTAATATGCTTTTGCCTAATTGGGACTGGCTTTCCAAGACCTAGACCGAGCCTGAGGCCTTGTGTGTGTGTGTGTGTGTGTGTGTGTGTGTGCGTGGGTGTAGGTGTGCATCTGGCTGTCTGTGCATGTGTGTGTCATGGAGGAATGATGAAGGCTGGCGCAAGAAATCTTTCTGAAACGCTTCATTTGGTTTGTTGCTGTCTTACTGCCTTGTCCAATACGAGCCCTGTGTGTGTGTGTGTGTGTGTGTGAGTGAGTGCATGACTGTGAATGTATAGCATATTATCACTGTATATTTTGATGTTTCAAGACTATAGTTAAGGTTTACTGTAAACTGCAATGCAATCTGAGAGAAAAAACAACATGATTGCGGCACTATAACAGAATGCCATTATTTACAAGAATTTACTGTATTTACTGCTGAGCATCTTTGGAAGGTGAAAGAAAAATGAAATTTAAAAATTAACCGACGTAACAAGATCGTTTTACTTTCTTGCAAAAGTTTGTTTTTGCAGCTTGCATTTTATTTTTGTTGATTTCAACTTTGGAGCACATCTGCCAGCCAGTCTCTGTCGACACAAAGGCACGGCCACACTACAACCTGCTCAGCCTTTTGTCACAGATGTCCAGAGCTGCGTTGATGGAAGGCAACCTCCACTGAGTAACATAAGTCACCATTTTTATTCTGCCTTCAAAAAATGTTAGGAAATGGCATGCCATTATCTGTTTCAAGGACAAAAAAAATTATTGAGACTTTCTCCAGCTGAATTTTCTGCCATTTAGAAACAGTGTTATGACAAAGCTGTTGAAAAGCTTCATTTGCAATGTTCTAGTTAGCTAAAATCAGCACGTCAGCATTTTGTCACAGTTTACATTACATTACATTATAACAACACTGTTGCTTTTGCTGGAAGGTAATTTAACTCTACTGACTAATGTAGTGAGGTAGTGAGTCTAACCTAGTGCTTTGTGTTTTACACATTGGCAAAAAGAGTTGTAAAACTGTTGCAAAGAGTTCGCTAATGTGAATTTTATAATTTAGGTTACAGTTGTCACCAAGTCAAGTTTCTTGGCCATATAATTTCTTCCCTGCAAAAAACAAAGAAATTACAATTCATTTAGCTTTTTATTTTTCACTCACTTAAATGCCTGGTTTTCATTTCATTTTCCAAAATGTTTCATTGCAAACTCAACTTCAAATCAGATTCATTTTTACCAAAAAAACAAATGCACCCAAACACTAAGGTAGTTCATTACTGTTCTGTTCAGCATTTCAGCCTACCTTGCGTTTTCACATTCACTTTAATTTGAACGAGTTTAAAAAGCAGATGGTATCTAAATTATTTATAATTGTCAACAATACAGAAACAATAAAAACAACCAAAAACGTATTATTGAATGTTTATTGTTTTATTTACGGGTTTGATTGTTATATATTCTATACTCTTACTGTACAACTGTTATTGTCTTATTGAAGCAATACTATTGGTCAAACATGTAGTTTTTCATATTGTCAGACTCAAATGTGAAGTAGTTGACTTGCCATACTTTGTCATATGAACATAATCAATCAGAAGAGTGATTCCATTATATTTGCCATTTCTATTAACTGTTACATTTCTAATCTGTAATCTTTTTTTCAGGTCCAGTGACACAGACAAACCAGCCATGGACGATGAGCATAGAAAAAGAGGTGCTGTGTGAAGGAACGTCCTTTGTGTTTGGGCTTGCTGTAGTCTTCTCCTCCTACTACGACTTCAACCTTCAGTATCAACATGATGCGTACACACTGGAATTTATTCAGAGGTAGGAGCCTTTTCACACATACTGTATCACACAGCTTGACTAGATTAAATTTTCTTCACACATCGCCATTGTCCAGTAACCTAGTAATAACCACTGGAGCCTCTGACAGCAACTACAAACATTAACCCTGCCTCTACCACTAACCTCTACTATTGTTATGGCTGATACTATTTCTTTTCCATCACATTCTTCTTTTTCACTTGATAATTGGTGTGAATTGATACAAACCTACTTAGTGAGATGTGACAATCATATGGTTCACCACTCTGCACCACTACTTTGTACTGAACAGGCTCTTACTTGATATGTCACATTCATAGATTGATGTCACCTGAAAGAAGAATATTTTTGTCTTTCTACATTGTTTTTCAGAACCTGCATTGACATTAATCCTGAGAGGGGCAAAAAAGCACATCATGAGAAGGTGCTAAGCAAGAAGAGTGGGAAGATGGTCAAAAAGAAGGCAACATCAGTAAATCCACATGTCTGCACACTCATTAAGTAGCTCAGTGACTTCAACTACACGCACACACACACACACACACACACACACCACCCACTATCTCACCCAGCCACTCATTCTTCAAACCTGCATTTACTCACTCACTCACTCAGTGACTAAAACCCCAGCGTCTTTTCTTATTCGATCTGTTGGAACTCAAGTTTTACGTTGTTCAGAAACAGTTACATAACAGTTTTCACTTTACTGTTATACACTCATGCAAACTATACTGTTGCTGTTATGTTTATGTTCATGTTTGCAGGTTAGTTTGATGTTCCTTTCTGACAAAAACGAAATTGTCACAGTGTGTTGCCAAATACTGTATGCACTGTTATTTAAATTAAAAACTGTCAATCTTTTGAAAGAACAAAACAAAGAAAACAGGCAGGGAGTTGATGTTTATTCAGGCGTAGTTTTTATTAATTTTGTGTTTTTATTCAATAAATATTTCAAAAGGAACTGCTTAAAGAATATTGTCCCTTTGTCATTTTTTCATTATTATTATTATTATTATTATTATTTGTAGTAGTAGTAGTAGTAGTAGTATAGTGATATTCATTAATTATCATTAAATACAGGATAAATACTGTAGATTCAACAGTTTACATACTGTAAATATACAGTAATTTACTGACAAAACTGTGACCGGTATTGTGTAAATTTACAAGAATACAGTAATGAACTGCACATTTATTTCTAGTAATAAAAAATTAGACTTGAAGCATAAATACTTCAGGTCACGGTTACGGCCGTGAGATGGAGCAGAGACGCGAGCCTGCACGGAGCCGGTGCAGACAGCTGCATAGATTAAAATGAGAGCGTATCTGTTGCGTGAGACATGTGAGTAAAAATTGCCTCTGATATGCTTGTGGTCTAGACACAGGGCATCTTAACACAGTCTCATGTCATGCTCGTCTGACAAATAACCAAAACATTTTCAGTATAATCTGAAGTCTTTAGGTTCATTCATGAGGCATATGTTGATCAAGCTAAATGCACAGTATGCATGTTGTCACTTTCTTTTGTCTCACAAAAAGTGCCTCCTCATGAGCAAAACAGTCCATGTAGGCTTTGGTGTGAAGAAGCCTATGTGCTCTGCTTACTTGTTTTACACCAACAGCACAATATTTCATGAATATTATTAATGAAAAATTCATCACTACCTGGATGAGGGGGGATATTTGTGAACTTCATCCTCAAAAACTAATTTGTAAACTCATATTTCACTTTATTACACAAAGTCTGAATGATTTGCATACTTTCATAACAAAACCTTAAGGCTCGTGACTAAGCCTACACACAAAGTGAAAGACAGAAAATGTTATTTATTTACAGGACTTCTACAGAAATTATAGAAACTATGCAAACAAGGTGGTAAAGTTGATATGTTGAATGTCTAAAGCAGGTGTGATTAAATGTAGCCATAACAATTTCTCCCTGGATATACAAAATGTTACTTCCATCATCTAACATTTAATTTAACTGCAGTAAACTGATGAAATTGAAAGTCAAAATGTTTTCATTGTCAAAGCAGGTTCAACATTAAGGTAACAAAAAATCTTTAGGAACAGCAAGACTGCCAGCAAACCTTAAAGTTGCACTTACCAATATTTTCATATTATCAATCAATTAAATGACCATGAGTACTGTGAAAGGTGTTGCAGTACTAGCGATAGGAATAGGGGTTGGTGGAGACCAAAACAGAGCAAAAAAGGGACTGAATAGTGGACTTACACAAAATCTGCCTTGGTAACTAGAGTAAGTCTAAAGCTCGCTAACACATTATATCTCAATTGCTTAATTTGTACAAAAACTTAAGTGTAAAAACAACAGGTTGTGGTTTTGTGTGCTGGACTATTTCTTGGCTGGGAGCAGTGACTTGCTGAAGTCTTCATTTCAGAGGTGTTGGTAGCAGATTCGGTCTGACAGAGCCAGGCTAGCTGTTTCCCCCTGTTTCTAGTCTTTGTCCTAAGCTAAGCTAATCAGCTGCTGGCTACAGCTTCATACTGAATGTAAAGACATGAGAGTTGCATCGATACTATCCCTTTGTTAGACCCTCATGACTGACCTTGATGTGTGGAGTGCCCCTTTAGGATGGATATACTATCTGTACTTACTGTCTAATGGATTACAATATATTGACTGTGCAGAGCCAGCACATTACACACCGTCTCTTGAGGCCAATGGCCCCAGAGTCCCAGCTGTTCTGGTGCTTGATAGTCTGTAAACCAGTGGGGTGAAAACAGTGAGCAAACAAGTTACTGATCTGACTGACTGTCCCTCACTGCTGTTTAACTCTCTGGACTCTCTGGAGCTGGTCTTGTGCTGGTCCTGATTTATGCTCCATTCTGTTGATCTACTGCAGGTAATAAGAGCCGGAAAATAGCTTTATTTAATGATAATGATGTTTAAAAGTCATTTCACAAACTCACAGTGAGAGAAAGAACTTGGAACTTGGAAAAAATGGATACCATTCATTCTTAAGAAGGTTGCTCACTGGACGCATTGGGCAAAAATCATTTTCAGGCATCTGCAGGTTTCTGTATTTTGAGGCATGAGGACCAGAGTCCTTCTCCGGCAGAGCCAATTGAGACATTGATTGTGTGTTAGATACTTTCTCTGACTGACCTCTTGATTCCCTGCACAAATGAATGGCATGAATTTACTGATAGCTCTTTAGACTTTTCAAATTCAATTGGACCTAATCCAATCTCAAAAATCTAATTCTGATAATACAGAGGGTCATTTCAGGCTGCTTATGATGCTCATAAAATGTATTCACAGTTTTACAGGCACTCCTTTTGTAATGATTACAAAACCTGCAACACTGAATGTGGCCACTACGCCACAATTGTGTAGCACTGTTCCTGGAGGCTTGGTACAGATGACAGAAAGAGAAAAATGAAACTGGACTGAATCTATCTTGTAATTTTGTAATGCCTGCCATTCATATATCACAACTACACTGCAGATTGGAGTCTTCATTTGTTTTGTGATGAAATAAATTCCACCACAGAATACAGAGTGCATTTGCTCATCATATGTATTAACAGCAGATGTTTCGTTATGTGAAATAGCTTGCTACAGTTGTTGCTGTAAGTAGCTACAGTGTCAAAGTATCTCCCCCATCACTGCTTATTCTTTGCTGTTTGTCTCTCCCCCCTAACCTGAGAAGTTCAGCCAGATACTCTTTTTTTTTCTTGGATCATAAGCACTTGGCTTATGGTTTTTTTGTGTGAAATATCAGATTTAAGTTATACATTTTTATTCTGTATTTTCTTCATTGAGCATTCAAAGTTTTATGTCCTATCATTCTATCTGACCCTACCATACAGGTACAATATACCATGAATACAATGTACACCAGCCATGTTGTCCCCCTAAAGCTATTAAGATTACTCCTTATTCCTGTCTTGATTTTACAGTACAACCACAATAACACATGTTCATTCATGTGTTCATTAACGCATTAAAGTAATGTATTACATGTGCCGCAATAGATAAACATTACAAAAACATAATAACATAACATAAGCACACCAAGGGAATAGTAAGTCCTGGCAGCCTTACAATCAGACACCTTGTCTAATTCCCACAAGCACATCTTCTTCAGTCCAACAACACCTTCCGAAACAAATTACTGCCTGTAATGAACTGCATCCAACTGTTGTCAAACCTTTGTGGCAGCTTTAAATTTTTAATATGTGCACTGACAATCTGCACTGTGCCTTATTTAAAAACCACATTAAATAACTGACTGATTTGTGTGGGTCTCTGTACAGGTTCCTGACACAGCAGAGAGCTGAGAGCTTACTGTGTTTTCAACAAGACATTTTGATCTTAGAGTAAGTGAGAAATCAAGGAACAGAGAAGTGTTTCCCACCAGTCATTCTCAGCTGTATTGGCAAAAACCATTTACTATCCAGTGTAGCCCTGATCCATAACTTGGAATGACCGTTGCTTGAATTATTTTCCCACACTGGCTACAGGTGGCAGCGTGAATCCAATTCAAGACACTGGTACTTGCCTCCTGTTGCTGCGAATGGCTCAGGCCCTTCCTACATCCAGGACACGGTCAAACCATACACCCCAGCCCATCCACTATGCTCTGCTACTCCCAAACGGCTTGCTACTCCCTCTCTACGAGGGGGGCCCACCTACTGCTCAACAAAATTACAACTGTTTGCTGTCCTGTCTCCACAATCGTGGAGCCCCCCTATTGACATCAGGTCAGGAAAACTCTACATCGCAGACTGAAAACTCATCTGTTCAGACTGCATCTTGGCCCATGAAAATAAAAGAAATTAAAAATAAATGAATTAAAAAAATCTCTATCTCTTCCTAAATGTAGCCCTTGAAGCAGTATGAAACATTTCAGCTTATTTGATGAAGTTGATGTACTTACATGATTCTTGCAGTTTTTGGGTTTTATCCACATGGTTGAATGCACTTTTTGTAAGTCGCTTTGGATAAAAGCATCAGCTAAATAAACGTAATGTAATGTAACATAATGTACCTTCTGTAGCTGTGCACTCTCTCAGTTTCACCTCCAAATCATAATGTATTTGGAGCTTTGTCCCATACCTTACAGAACTGTTTTGATGGGCTCCACCAACAAAACCCTAGTAGTGTAGCACAAGGTCTGCAGCTAAGGCTTATCCCTGCAGAAGTATAAATCCCTGCCGCCAAAACTGCTGCATTCAACAGCTGCCTCTGATACTGTATTATGGGCCACTGTCTGGAATCAAGGGAACAAACTGGTCTACAGGCTTTCATGTGTAAATTGAAAGTAAACTGATAAATTGAAATGAGACTGGCAGACTGTTAACACTGTTTGATATGTCACAATTGTTTAATTGTTTGTCTCCTGTTCTTTATCAGTATGTGTACCCAGAACTCCCAGGAAGACAGTGTTGATACTGATTTTATTAACCTGGTAAAATAAATTGAATTGATTTGAAATATCAAATTAAAATGCCACACAAAACTACACAGAAACCCTTAGAAGGATAGTTAAAACATGAAATATATAGCAAGTACAGAAGATGTGAGAACAGACAGTTTCTCTTAGCTTACTTTATACCAGAATTTAGACCTGTGGATTACCCTTCACATCATCATAGTGAACATAAGCAAAACAAAAGAGCATACGGCTATTGCACAGCTATTTATATTTAAAAAAGAGGAGGATGAGGTGGAGCTGTAGTCTTAGCTGATATCTTTTGATTTCACTGTGAGCTCTTGGCTATTCAGACCACCAGAGACAATGAAGCATATGATCAGAGTTAAGTGCAGCATGATTTGCTGTCAAGCAAACACAGTAAACTGATATTGTTTCCCTGTGCGGGTGCGTGTAGCGAATTAAAAGCTACCAAAACTGTCCAATGTGTGAGTTACCTGTCAATCCACGTGACTGACGTTCACAACACTTTGTTCATTTGTAATAGTGTCTCATGTTCTGCTTTAAATCAGGACGCTCTTACAGCATGTGTCAACTGACACCAGAGCAAACACAACCACCATCACATCTCAGAGTGGAGATTTGACTCTTTATACTCAGATCTATAATGAAATCTGTTATTTGCTGAGAAAAGCCTCCTCAACACTAGACTCTATTTTTTATTTTTTTTCCTCAATTTTGTATTCACCTTAGCTGATCTTTATTGATTGTGATACTCATTAGGGTACTCCCTCTATGTCAGTCATGTCTTTGAACCAATGTGTAAATTTTGTTGAGGCTTTTACCAAAACATCAGAACATTTTAGTAGAACATTACTTTGACTTTATCTCACAGTTTTTGTGATACACATTTTGAATTTAAATCTAATGAGTTTCTGAATGTCAACAAAGATCTATGCAACAGTCAGAAATGACAGTTTCTTCTTAAAAGTATCTAGAGTGTTTCTATTATCTGCCTGTCACAAAACACTGTAGGAAATCCGCTAAAACATGCTGATTGCATGGCAGAGCTGCTCAGACATTTATTGTGTTTTTTTCTTTTTAAAAAATCAATTATAAACTGGACTGGTTCATGATATTGACATGGTTTGATATCGCCTTTTCATCTCACTCCTTTCTATACGCTTCACTTAAACCTTTATTTACCCTCTATAGTATTAGAAGCTTTCACATGACAAATTTGTTTCAGTATTTTTTTCCACTACTGGTTTGATTCTTTGGTTTGCAATGTCCATATCTGATACCTGTCCATTCACTGCGATTAGAATGCAGGAGCTCTGCTGTGTAAAGATAAAGGAGCAGTAGGACAGCATTCAGTGTTCAGTCATTGTGGAAACCCACTGGAATGAAGACAGACATGCCCACTTCCTCCTCAACCTCTTTTTTCCTTCATTATCCATCCATGACTTAGAGGCCTTGGTGTGCTTCAAACAAACAAGCTACGTCATACGACAAGAATTCCAACCAGGTTTATTAGCAAAAATGTTTATACGTGTTTCAAACAGCCAGTCTGGCTGCCATAGCATCCTCCTAGCTGCATTCATGATTTTTCTAAGAACTCTGTGTCTTTGTAGTCTTTCCACAATGAATCATACATATGGGGATAATGGTGCACACTGTCTGAAAGTTTCCCTTAAAAGGTATTCATGGTGTTGCACTTATTCACAAGAAAAGTGACTCAAGTAATTGTGTATTGAATGAAATGGCCAAAGGTGTGATTGCTGGATTGTCTGTTTTGGAAATTTATACATAGCCCCTCATTCCGCCGATAGAACAGGGGTTTCACACACTATTAAATGATCCAACAAGCACTTTCCTGACTTATTTTACACAACATTTCACAGACTGGATGTCATTCTACACAGAGAGTCTAATATTATCCACAGTGTCGTCACCATAACACAAATATCTTAGTGTTTTTTAAATGTATATATATATATTTATATTTACTGATTGCTCACAAGCAATAATGATACACTATAGGATGCTTACTGGCCTGAGAGTTGGGTATCAACTTTTATACAATCTAGTTCTGGTCGTATTATTCTAATACACAAAGAAGCCAAAATATGTTGAAGCAAAAACCACCTCTTCCCATCAGATTTACATGTCCATAAATATGAATTAGTCATAAATAAAAATATATTTTAGATTTATACATATTTCTTTGATTATTTTTGCTAAAAAGGTAAAATAAAGACATAAAAATTCTCCAAAGCACAGGTTTGGATTTTACACCAGGTAGAGAGATAAAGAGTATTGCTTTTTCTAGATTTTCTGGATATACTGGATACTTTCACCTTCGACTATCCTATTACCTTGGATGAAATTATTTCCTTGTAGGGATTACATTCATTTAGCTATGGCCACGGGCATAATTTGCACTGGGGATGGGGGGACATGTCCCCCTCACTTTTATTGTTTCAAATTGATTTTATTACCAAAGTTCTCTTACTGTCCTGCCACCATAGTTCAGATGAAAGAAGATCTGAGCTGATAAAAATGTTGATACAGCCTTTTTACCATACCCATTTTTTTCCGCCTCCACCCCGCCTCCTCAGAGGACAAGAGGACAAAAGGTTTACATTGTTCAATTCAGTTCAGAGCAATATACTTTCCAGACTTTCAGGCTATATACATTGTCCTCTACCTGAATATTGAAGGTTGTCGGGTCTGTAAGCAGCCTGAAGGTAACACTGGAAACACTACTCAGGACTCTGGAAGGCACTGGGAGTTTCATATCAAGACAATACAGAACACCCAAGACAAGACAGTAAAGTACATTTCTCTGTTTGCATCTTTGCTACAAAGAAAAGGGTAATAATACTACCATTATTATGGGAAGCACAATAGGCTAACCAGTTTCATCATAGTTCATCATCATTCAGTTTATCATTTAGACTGAATTAGACTGTTTAGACTATATACTGTACACAAATACACACACACACACACACACACACACACACACACACAACTTGATTACGTTCCCCCCCACTTCTGAAACTAAACCTACACTCTATGACACACATTTGGGCACTAGTTCAGAATACTGTAAACACTATACATCGTGTTGAATGATGGAAACAAAGTTTGCCACTGAAAGTGAAACAGCAAAGATTCTAATGAAAGAGAAAGATTTCTAATGATTTTCCAGCTGTTTTTATTACTTTCTGTCTCTCAAAATTGGGGCGACTGTGAACAAAAGTGTCTTCCATTCATACAAAGTTCATCTGATGCTGATTTAAACACCATCAAATTAAAGCTGAGAGTCAGCAGTTTATCTTCGTAGTCATTATTTCATTTCAAAGCCAATATACTGGAGTACAGAGCCAACAACTACAAAATGTGACGCTGTCCTAATACTTATCGAGTGTATGTCTAGAAAAGGACATTTTCTTAATAGGGCTCTTTTAAAATTGGTGCAACAACTAATAGTGTTACCATTAGTCCTAACGTCCAATAAGGCCCGTACAAAGCGAGATAGCAGAATGAGTCAAAACATCCCTTTGTCCCTAGGAAACTGCTTCATCATCAACAAAGCAAAAGCTTTAATTAGGAAGGGCTTAATGCAAACAAAATACAGAGGAGAGGCAGTTTATGGACAGAACAGCAGCAAGATCATTTAGGGGATAAGAGAGAAGAGGAAGTTAAGCACCCCGTATCTTAAACAGACTGATTTTAGCTGTAATGAAAGAAAAGTAGTGACTGTAGTCTTGACTGCAAAATGTGCTTGGAGCCCCTGATCCTAATCACCTGCACAAATGCATAAATCTGCATAAATCCAAATAAATGCTATAGTGCTTAATGTCTGGTGGATGTGCAAATGACAGTAGTTTGAAAACATGTTAACTATACGATAACACCTTTATAAGGCGATAATAATAAAAATAGATAAAATAAAAAATACAGCTTTTTTT